>JBAMJR010000053.1:5915000-6092500 GCA_038501785.1 Myoxocephalus aenaeus
GACTGATTAAGAAACAAATGGTGACCTGAAGCAAAAACACTTTCATGGTCCTTTTATTATTCCCACATACATTTGCATAGTTTTTTCACCCAAAATAGCTATACAACTGGGCCTTACTCTTTATTTAGCCCAAAGTGGTAATGCTAGTGGGACATGAAGGGCATATTTTCAAAACAAGGTAAGCAGGAGTCTGCCAGGATTCAGAAGTTAGCATATTGAATTTTGGAACGGATTAAATGTTAATTTTGGAAACCTCCCCTAAAGAATATTCAACCCAAAGGCCTGGGCGATTTGTTCGGCTTTAACAATGGGTGGTAATATTAGGTCTACATAATTAATAGGTTTAATAAGAGGCTTTCAGTTTTTCAAAAGTCTTTTCAAAGTCATTCTTACATGTACAAGGAGGATGGCACTCTCCTGCATTTCCTGCCTTCATTCATATTTGCTTAACATGGAAAAACAGCAGATGGAGTTTTTGCCCAACGTTAAAAAACAAAATGAGCCATTATAACAGACGCCGAATCTATGAATAGCGTGTCAAACTAAATTGCAATCACTGGAAAATCAGTTTTTGGTGTGTTAGTCAGTTGTTGACTTTGCGCACAAATACATTGCATAATCTTGTCTGCCAAAACAACCAAATTGCATGGGAGTGTATCCTCAGTTGGTCCAGGTTAAGGGGAATTGAAGTTGCATAATAGCAAAAGGCATTACTGCAATGATGCCAGTTGAACTCAGCAAGATCATGTGTGTGCCCATGCAAACATTAATACTCAATCGATGCATGTGTTGTAAGAGTTTATGCATATTCATTTACATGCCTTTCTTCCTGCACACAATTATCCACTCATCCTCAAAGCATTGTAAATGCACTCTGGACCAAATGTTAAGCCCTATGGTTTTGTGAACTTTTGTAGACAAAAAAAATAAGTAACTCTGAAAACAACCTTTGAAGAGAAGGGTAATTTGTGCACCAGACAGTAAACCCAAGGTAAATCAGGGTAAAATACAGTTTAGCCTCCCATAATTCATCACCAACAGAGATTCAAGGCTGACCATACTATTAAGGAGAAGGTGCTTCTTGCTTTTCAGCACCAAGCCTTCAAAAAAAAATATATATATATATTTCCATGTCTGCTTTTACTTATTATAATGTTGACTGAAAAAACGTAAAGGGATTTCTATCTTGTTCCTACACATTGTATGCGCAGTACACACATATTGGGTTGCACACACATACATTGCTGCGATAACACATCCCTGCAGCTGTTGCTGTTGCAGAGAGTGAGTAATGGGTCGTGCCAGCTCCCAGAGTGCACTGTGGGAAGGAAGTTAACAGGAGAACAGCAGTGTTGCATCATCACCACCCCATTCACCTTGGATTCAGGTCAGATGAATCCAATTAAATTTGAGTACTTCCATTCAGCGTGTTCAGGGTCAGCTGACCTTTGATGCTTGTCTCTGTTGGCAGTGCAGGACACATGTTGAGCAGTAACGTGTGCAGTAAGACCACTGTTAATTACTATGTCACGCCACCTGCTGGACAGTCACTGCAAGTGTAGGTTTGGGATATTTGTTTGGGTTGTTTTAAACTCTTACATATGTTGTATATTATCAACTCGTAACTTTAGGGAACAAAAGCTAAATGTTGATTTATTTATTTATAGATAAGTCATGTGAAAAATAAGGGACTTCACCTGACGTTATTAGGGACGTAAAGCTATGACTGTGTTGCTAAGGAAAACACAACAAGCCGTCCAGCCAAAGAGTCTGTGATTGAGTTTCTGCAAACACCAACTACTCAATGCGAGTGTAGGTCTTGAAGTTAATGGGACTGAGTGACGGAGTCGTGAAGACGCGGGCGAGGAGTCAAGACATTCAAAAGTAAGACTTTTGCACAACTCTTTATTTCTTTTGTCCAAGCAGATACGAACACCGACACAAACTCAGTGACGTTACTTGCAAATAAAAGTCGTAAAAGCTCGCGCGTAACGGTTTCAGCTCACGGCTTGTGCACACGTCCCAACCGTAGGCCACACACCCGCCAAGAGAAATGTCACAGAACATTTTAAAGGTGACTGTTTAGGGGTTTTAAATGTGTGAAAGTGCTCGCCAGTATCGCTGTCTCTGCTTCAAAGACACTCCAAACATCGAAAAGGAAAGCTATGTGTGTTAGGCCCGCGATAAAGGCCGCAATATAACAAACGTTTGTTTTTCTTCCCCAACTCGAATCCTTCTCAATAAAAGCCCAAAAAGACAACGCTATGTATTTAGTGATACTCTTTTTTACTCTACCTGTAGTTCATCGTCATATCATTATTATTATTATTTATTATGTGTTTCTGTTTCATGCAAAGAAGACTTCAATCCCTAAAAGTCCACTTTAAATGTACTTATACTCTCATGTACCAGTGTGCCCTTGCTAGTATTTTCGGTTTGCTAATATTTCCAGGCAGTTGAGTGGCAGCACCTTTTGCATCAAATGACCTCTCCTGATTTTTTGGAGTAGCCTTACCTCTGAGGAAATTACAGAGAGAGTACAATGTTGCAAGATACCCATAATGCATTGCCTATTGCTGATATTTGTTTAGTATCCTTGCATCGCTCTTTCTCTCCCCTTGCTGTTCATCTTCCTCCAATCATCGACCCCTCTATGTGGTTATATAAGATTGGTTGATCGACTATCTTTCTCTATGTGTTGCATTAGTGAGTCTATTTGAGGAGCAGCAGGATAGTAGGAATCCCAATGGAGGAGGAGTGGAGATGGAAGAACAAGAGGAGGAGGAGGAAAGGGGGATGGAGGAAAACCCTCTCGTGGCTCTTGCACCTGATGCTGCACTCCCAGAGGAGCAACCCTCTGCTGGTACTGATGTCACTGCTAGCCCTGCTTTCCAGTGCCTAGATGAGGTAAGACTCATGCATGTTGATAAATGATCACATTTCTTGTGAGTGGCATTTCGGAGGTTTAATAGACGTTTGACAGTTGCAGTGACAGTATTTACTCAAAAAAACAACTCAATATTTGTATTTCCCCAGCTGGTACTGGACATGGATTTGTGTGCCTCACAACGTTTCCCTTAAAGCTTAATGTTGCAATAAAAGTGAAGACTTGGAAATTGAAATTATCATGTGGATGAGCACAATACGGTTTTATTAACTTGATTGTCACATACAGTAAACAGACATTAAAGTCACAGGCCCACAGTTTGGTCATTCATCTTCTCTGAAGTCGATATGAACTCATTCTTTGAGTCATTTATTGAGCCAGCACCTCATTAACCCATTTATTATGGGCCTCATCCTTCAATTTTTACAGGCGTCCAATAGCCCACACCTCTGGGATTTGTCCTCATGGATACTCATTCTAAACATGTATACATCTTTGTATACATTCATTAAGACGCTTGCATAAAGATGAACGGGCATCGATTTGGTTTCAACCTACCAAACACTGCAATGTACACAGCCGTGTAGTTAGAACTTTATTATTTTTTTTATATAAAAAGTGCATATCTTTTGGCATGACAGTGGAATATGAATGATATAAAAGATCAATATTGTACACACAAAGCTCCAAATACACACATAATTACTATAAATGGTCACAATAATGCACACTTTATCATTGCTCAAATGTCAACATATTAGACCTTGTACTTTATGACCTATGTATTATATAAAAGCTATCACACCTCACAAAATAAAATAAATACTGTACACGTCCTTAAAGTGAAACATTTCTTTCCCCATCCTTCTCCTTCACAGTGTGTATAGAATGGATTAAATGATGCTATACAGTTTTCTAACATTAGGCGGCAGTATTGTACAAGTTGTGATTCAGGGATGTTTTTTTTTTTTCAACATGTGAAAACTGGTGTATGACGTCCAGAGATGAGCAGTAGTTCAGTGCCGCTAGAGATAATGGTGGAAATACAATTGGAACAGTTTTTCTTGCAGCAGTGTCCGGCTGCTGTCAAGAAGAATTTACTCGGGCATCAATAATGCAGAATGTACTTGGAAATGATCCAATAGAAATGTATCTCAATCTGGATATTCATACTGGGATGTTTTATATTGTATAGGATGACAGTATTTTAGCAAAGTGCCCCAGTGTAATTAAACAAATGACTCAGAAGCTGTTACTAGTGAACTGCTGCCCAAAGTGTGTAGTATATCACTTCCGGTAGTTATTATTTTTGAACGGTTTGACTCTGACCCCAGCATGAAGTCATTTACAATGAATTTCAGAGCCACTCAAAACTGTATCATCAGCTCTCATATCCCTCACTTGAGTGGCTGCTGTTAATTATGAAACCATTTAGAGCGGAGAAAATGACAGCTCATTAGTTTTTACTACTACTGTGTGCTGTGCTGTGTCTCAGCAGGGTTTATAGGAGGAGGCAGCAGGACACCAAGTGGAGAAATGCCAGAGAAACAGTGAAAAATCTTTCACGGTAACCCTCCGTATAATATTATAGCCCCTGCAGGAGCTGGCTTTTACACTGCATGTGTTTCTTTTTTTATTATTAGTCCATCATCATTCATAGTCCATTGTCCTTTAGTATCATCATTTTAATCCAACATTTTGAAGGCCACACTCACTGCAGTGGGAAAAAGTAATAGCACAGTGACATTTTTGTTCTCAATTATTTTGGTGGCGACTGCATTCAAACGATCTAAAGGGCTTAAAGTCGTTTTCGGTGTACACGTATGCATGTATAAATGTGTGCAAATGCTCGACTATTCTCATGTGTGTGAGTTTCTGAGTCTACTTGTTCATCCATTTTCTGACCGCCTTTGTTTGTGTTCATCCATCTATCTGTTTGTCTGACTATATTAATATTCACCTGTCCTCTTAAGGAGCATAGTTCTTGGGCCGCATCATCATCTTGACCGTTTTGAAGGCCTGCCTGTAGTTAGTCGGGTAGTACTCTGTCGACATGTTGTGCCACGTTCCCCAGAAGATCCCGTTCCTCACTCCCTTGTACCTCTTGTGATAGTACTTCCCGTTGAGGTTGGCGGACATGCAGGCATCGAACCACCAGCCGGAGCTGTAGTAGGCGCCGCAGTTTCCGGAGGGGTACATGTCGTTGTCTCGGTCGGGCGTGGAGAAAAACTTCTGGTCATGATTGAAGTGCTTGTTGAAACTTATGGCGTTCCCAGCTGTCCCGCTACAATGACACATGGATATATAGATTTAAAAAAATTATTCCTAATTCTGAATATTTGATCCCTCATGCATCCACACACAGAATCTCATATTTTACCTGTATCCACTGACAGACAGCCGGTAGCGAAGGAATTCATTGGCCACATAGAACTGGTCAAACTTTGCATACTCCCGAACACCCTCGAAGTCCTCCAGCTCGATGCGCAGGACCATGTCTTTGGCTTTGGTCATCAAGTGGATGTGGTCATTGCCCAGCCAGAACTCACTTCTACAGCAGAAGAAGGAGGGGACAGGACAAAGTCAAACGAGAGATTAATAACAAGCTCATATGCTTGTATACTTGATGAGAAAGTGGTTACAGTTACTCCATCTAAATTAATTTATCACCAGAGGGGAGGAGAGGACAGGAGGAGATGCAAGGGGAGAGTGGTGTGTCAGTAAAAGAAGGATGAGAGGAGACATTATTCTTTCAGTGGGAGGTTTCACAAGATCTGTAGGCGGGCTTATCATGAGGTAATTATTGGGTAATTCCTACTGAAGTAGAGAAGAGAATAGAGAACAATTTCCTTAAATTTGAATCCAGTTACAGTCGAGGCACTGCATTAAAACAACAATATAGTCAGTGTGGAAAAGCTGCTAACCCATTTTCTCTTAATTTTTAACTTAAATCATTAATTGTATTCAACAAGTTTATTATCTGTAAAAAAATTAAATAAGGGGGCGGGGGGCAGCTTGGGTTTATTTATTTTTCTTAAAGGTGTACTCTGGTGATTTTGTATTTCCCTTCCATACATGTGGGAGACTTACAAGAAACAAATAAAAACATGACCATCACATTTTCTCAGACTTTAAGTTTTCCAGTTCCTCACATTAACTACCCTGCAATATAACCGTTTTGTGGTCATATTTCAACTCCACCACCTTCTACCTACTGTATGTGGTATTTGAGCCTCCTATTGTAAAAATATAATAAAATTCAGCTTTAGCTTTTTCCATTAAAGTTAGTAAAATACCTACAACCACCTTCACATTCTTTTCATAAAGAATAAGACCGAAAAAATACCAGTGGAGATTGTACAGACTCAAGCCCATTACCTTAGGTTCCCGAAGCCTTTCTTATACTCGGCCCAGGTGCGGTTGAAGCTGACAGACCCATCGAGCCGTTGCTGTATCAAGGTCCATCCACCTCCAAAAGACTCCATGTCACAGAAGACCTCAAATGTGCCGTTGCGGGGATCAGGGGTCACCCGATACACACCGTTCTTCTTCGCCTCCAGCACATTGTAGTCTGAACAATCCCGAGGAGCTAAAATGACTGCTGGGAGAAACAGGCAAAGTGAGGGGGTAGAGAAAAAGAGAGCTGTTTTAATGGGATGTTACAGGATGATATTAAATAGTCTTTTCACTTTTCTCTGGCACTTTTCTCTGCCCAACCAAGAGACAGTACTAGAAACAGCCCCTGAGGCTGACAAAGACTGAAGAAAGGAAAAGAAAATGTGTTAAATTAGCAGGAAATCCAGCTTTAACCAAGTTCCCATTCCTGCATAAATTTACGGGGCAGTGTATTCAAGCACGAAACAGTTCAGCATGTTCTATAACCAACGTGTCACCAGGTTATTCCCCAGCTCCACGTGTGGCTCAAACTGAAGTTCAACACGTCATCAAGCATAAAACCCAGTTTAGTCTACTATCTTTCAGTCAGCAGACTGCTCTAACCCATGCTCTGATTCTCAACATGATGTTCCCCTTTCTGGAAACCACAAGCAGGACTCCAACATCAAAGAAAGTAAATGAAAGACTAAGGGCCACTGTTGAGAGATAAAAGTCAGTGACCTTCCCCTGTGCTGCACCACAGGCCCATTCCATACAGCTCCACCACTTTATAAGATTTCTTCCCCCATATTTTTATACCTGCCCACTTATTTTTCAAACTCTTGCTCCTGTCCCCTGTGTCGCGCTGCAGGCTGCTGACCCCATCCGAAAACCAAGGTCCAAAGGCTGCTGTCAGTTAGCATTTGGGATTTGAAAGGAACAGATTTGTCAAAAACGTGGGAAAGTGTAAAACTGGATTAGAGAGGCGTACCCCCTCCCCACACGTTCGGCACCTGGGGTCTAAATCATCTTGACATTGGGCAGGCAGCATGTGGACTCCTGCTGAGCCTGTTTGACGCAGTCTTTTGCTGATACAGTTTTGTCATACTGTTAAATCAGTGGAGTGGCTTGGTAGATTATTAGAGAGCAAAGGCAGTGGGGAACCATCATTACAGAGGGCCAGACGTCAGGTGTCAGGGAGGGGTGAGCATTAATGCTACTTACTGTCACTGTTAGTACAAAGTCAGTTTGGGGTTTTCTTCTCTCGTGATTCTCTGATGATTTCGTTGGGATTTTTGGTTGCTTTGACTTTGCAGCCATCTTCTAAATGTCCCTGTCAAAATACGCAGAACGGTGTGTGTGCAAAATGGCTGCAGACGGGAGATCAGTCCATGTGGAGAGCAGTGTGGGAGACAAGCGTGAAGTTAAAAAGTTTATCCCTGTCACGTCAACGGCTCTGTCTGCACTTCAACGGTGTTGTCTTGTAAATTCTTCCACCGTCTCCTTCACTTGAAGTGACTGTAGTTCCTTCACTTCACATCTCGCTCTCCTTATTTGTCGTCATCTGTTTGGGCAGCTGGTATTCTCAGGCAGACAAGAGCCATCTCATTTTACTTCCTCTGGCACCGTGCCTGCCCTAAATAACTCTAATATCAACCACTTACTGACGCTTTGACTGCTCTCGTTCTTGCTTACCAACGTCCATAAACAGCGGTAGCCTGCTCTCTTAAAGGCTGACAGTGACATGCTTTCATAGTCGACTTCCTGACCGACCCTACCGCATTGTCTGTTTGGCTGACTGCACACAGATACATGATTGGCGTGAGAGGAAGACAAGGAACCATACTCTGTGACAACCAGTCAGCTAAGATTAGCACCTGTAATGGAAGGAAATGTGTATCCAAAGTGATAGTATAATCTTTCCCTACGATAGCAGCTTAAATAGACGACTGTCTGTTTTGACAGAAAGAAATTCTCATCAAAAAGCAACACCCTTCCTTTGAGGAAGTTGTGTGTCATCACATTGCAGACAAGCAGTTCCTGACAGCGTAGCGGACCGGGCATCCAATTCTTTGTTTATAATTGAGTTAATGTAGCTGAACAGAAACATGAATTGCTCTCCAGTCACCTCAAGGCCCGTATACGTCTTACAGGAGGAGTGAGAGTGAAGATTAGTGCTTGCAGCAGGGCAAAGTGGGTGAAATTAATGCTCACAGCAGTGAGCTGTGAGTGATAACAGCATCTTAACAAACGAACCGTAAGTCTCGCTTGACGGTGAAATTGCAATTATACATTGGCCTAAAATGTCTGGGTAATGTGTGTTTTATTAGCTCTTTCCTCATCAGCTGGAGCTTGGAACAAATACGTTTTGGGATGAAATATATGCCTTTTTTAAAACCCTCTTTAGGTGAAAATGTTGTTTGAACCGGGTAGTGTCGCCTAATGAGCCGTATACCAGTGTGGCTGGATTATAAATCCCTGTGCCTGTGTGAGTGGTTATTAACATTTGCTTGCCAAGGCGCCATCACTACAACTCCTATCTGGATGAAAATACACATCTGTCTCATATAATATCTCCTGGAAATATTATCTTGATATGATCTTCAGACGACGTTGTCACCTTAGGTCTGCTTGCTTTGGATGAAAACTGACTTTGGTTTGTGCAATGCTACGCTGATTTACCTCCAACTTGGCAGGGAAACCATTTAATCATGCTTTGCTTCACTAAGCACTTCTGACATTCAGTGTCCATCGCATGAACTGTGGAGGGACACATCCATTAAGCATCTGCTGTGGCAATTTTAGGACTAAGAGACTTCACATTGTAAATAAAATAGGATTGGTGTGACGTGAGTGGCATGAGGAAAACCTCTCAAAAAATCTGAAGTGCTAATTTCATATCAATTGTTAATCAAAACAGCCATTACTGCAACTGTTTACTCATGTTGCGAAACTGCAAAGGTCTTATCATTACAGACCGTTTATTTCCATGGTAACAACAGCTGTCTCTTGTCTTGCTTCTTTTTTTTTGGATGAATGTCAGACACCATCCGGCATGATTTCCTAACTTGCGGCGGAATAATTTGCCGGCGCTTAAGTGTAACATGACAGATTGATGTACAAAGACAAGTTTTACTGACCCTGCGTGCCATCCGTGACGAATGTTGGGAAAGCCGCCCACATTACTTATTGTGTTGTTGTCAAGAGATAATGAGAGCTCGTTGTTTAATGCCAGAATGAGCACTCAAGAGCATGACCTCCAGAGGAAGCGAGAGGTAAGGGGAGAGGCAAGCTCTTTTAAAGGGGATTAAAAGAGAGCGGGAGGCAGGAAAAGCCAAGAGAAGAAGTGAAAACGAGTGGAGATGAAGGAGAGATGCCGAGCAGGTAAACTGAGGGTAGACGTATGAGGGAGAGAGGACAGCCTTGAAGGAGAGCTTGAAGGAGAAAGTGGCAAGTTTTGGGGAAGAGAAAGCTGGGATTCCCTTCACACCACTGTCCCAGCTAATCTACTTAGAAATAAGCTCACATCGGTTTTCGACATAAAAGCCCCAATATGGTGTCACATTCACATTCACTCATGCAATACTGGGATATTATTCAGTTTCAGTCTGAAAAGAGGCCTGCATTTCAACTGTGCCCTCATCCAAATAAGCTTTTCCATCAATGCAAAGGGGAATGTTTGGTATGCTCGGCTAGTTTGCGATCCCTCCTGATACCATTTTATACATTCTCCATCATCACGTTCCACTCCCATTAATCGCTGGGCTTCCTCTTCACAGAACTGAACCTGAATCTTGAAACTGTTGCCCTTTTTCAAAGTTCACACGATGTAGTAGCGTAGGCGCCAAGTATCTGTCTCTCTTTCTCCCTCCCCCCCACCCCTCCCCTCTCTGAGTTTCTGCGTATGGATAGTAGTGGAATGTCATGGCACTTGAATTTGTTATATAAGAGGTAATTCGAATTATCACTTGTCATATTGCTTCACTCATGTACAGTATGACCTCAGCCTCAAGCTATTTTGGTGTGGTCATTTTTGTTATGGCTGCACTTAGCCGAATGAGGCTTTGTAACTGTAATGTAGTGGACATGGGAAGCTTTTGCAGACCATTCTTTAGCAAAGTGTGACGTTGATGGAAAAATTCCTCTTCTCATGATTTTTACGTAATCTTGTTCATATCGGTAACAGAGAGGGCATTTTGCGACCAGTTGGCAATGTCCTTGTCAGGCTGGAAGATTTCATTCCTCATTTCCCAGAAAGCAAGGTCTCAATGGGTGAAGGTGACCACCCAGAGTCGGGTTGCTTATAGTGATTACAAGTCGCCATGGCCACTTGGGCATGATTGGATAGATCCCATGCCAGGAAATCTACCTCACTTTAACCTCAAACTGCTGGACGTGTATGGTGCGCCAACATTACCATATCAACATCTGTGGTGATTTTGAGATAGTAGAAAAGAATAGAAGAGAAGAGAGAGAGGGAGAGAGAGGTCTTCTTGATCATGCTCGGAAAGATTGCAAAAGTAGCAAAGATGGAACGGAATGGAATATAACACAATAGAATATTGTATTATAAAACATAGAGAGGGGGTTTCAGTCAAAAGAGAATACATGTATAGTAAATAGCTGAGGAGATGGAGAGGCTTTCCAGAGGCAGAACGGCAAAAGAAGGTTTGCAGCATTCCATAAAGCAAAAGAATGCTATATGGAGAGAGAGAATGCTTCCGAAGTACTCTTAGTGAGAGCAGGCTTACACTGGGGGGTGTTCTGCACTGCACACTGGTTCGTGCACGTGGAGCTGAGTTTGTTGACCACTCCTGTGATGTTCTCCACCCGCCTATCCACCATAGCCTGCACATTGTCCATGTTGAGCAGATTGAGCCCCTCGAGACGCCCCTGCACGACCGAGATCTGGTTCCTCGCGTTGCGCAAGCTGGCTGACATCCTATTCAGCTTCACCTGGGAAGGGCCAGAGGAAGGAAATTATTCCCCTGCACAGAATACAAAGCAGGTGGATTACTGAAGTCACCAGCCCCCTTCATTGTTTCACCAGCCAATTTGAATTTTAGAATAGAAGTGCGTCTGCGTGCTGGTTGGACGTCTGCCAAAGTGTCTGTGAGAGTCAACAAACTTTGCGGCCGTTTGGCTGGTGTCTCACGCTGACACCGCGTTTACAGTACCAGGAATTTTCCCTGGTGGATTGGTGCCATGCAGGACTTTACATGTCTTTTAACATCTTGCCAGTTTACATTCCAGCTGGGTACATTTGACTGGGTTTGACCAGTTCAAAATGTATGTTGATAAAGCACACTCAAATTCAGTTTGTTCAGGTCAGTGTCACTAAAACCTTCACAACCCTGATAGTGACACTGGCTTATAGGAAATGACACGGCTTTGATGGAAATACAGAATTGGTGCAGTGCCCCTATTGCACTGTTTAGTACAGACCTCTAAATAATGTGCTTCTGCCACAGATTTTGTACTGATTTTAAACAGTTTGAACAATGATTAAACTATTGATTATGTGAATTTAGATTAGGCCGACAAAACATACACTCAAATTGGATTGAAATCATTCATGAGAAATTCATAGAAAGATTTTCTGAATATACATACTGTCGCTATATACCCAGAGGTTTTATCTTGTCTATTTGTAAAAAAAAAAAAAGAAAGGAAAAAAAAAATGAAAAGGGTAAGAAAGCACTCACTCCTTGGTGAAGTGCTGCATTTTCCAATTAAAAGTGTTAAAAAGTGTCTCTTTTTTCGTGAGACTGAACTGCGCCGCTTACCTGCATCTCCTGCATACTGCTCGGGCTCGGTGTAATTTTCCCCAAAATAGAACCATGCCCCACTCCAGCAACGTCCACAGTAGCTCCAGGGACCATCCCATCTCCCCTCTCCTCTTGGCTGGACCCACCTTGCACGTCCTGTACTGTCAGGTCCAGCCTCTCTCCTCCCTCAGCATCCCTCTGAATGGGGACCTGCGTCTGTCCCTGGTCCGCTTGCTGATGGCCAAAAGCTCCATTGCCCCGTGCCCCACGGCACTCCTGGCACCCGCTTTTCAGCTTGTTAACCACCTCCTTCAGACTCTGCAGCTCCTTCATCGTCTTCTCCAGCAGCCTGAACTGCTTGGGCAGCTGGATGGTGAGTGGAGGCAGGGTGAGCTGGTAAGGGCAGTCCTCCCCTTCTTCTGCCCCGGCCCCAGAGCTCCCGCACTGGCCCGAGGGTCTCAGTTTAATGGGGCAGGAGGTGGGAGTCCCAGATTCAGATCCTGGAGAATAGGATCCTTTCGCGTCCCATCTCTGGTGTGAGGTGATGGGGAAGTCCGCCGCCCGGATGGTGCGCGGCACCAAGGTGGCTGTGAGCAGGAGACTGGCACAAACGCAAAGCACAATTGTCCTCATTTCTTTTCCCTTCTGTGTGAGATTTCGAAAAGAGAAATAAGTGCATGTAAAGTAAAAGTGTCTGCAACTGCCTCTGATATGAACTCAAAGTGTCTGAATGTGTGTAGTGGTGTATGTCTGTGCCCGCGGCTGTGAGTGTATGTCCAGTGTCCTATTGGTTAAAGAGTGTATGTGTGTATGAGCACAGCCTGCAGGAGGGAGAGTGCAGGGGAACTGCCGCTGCCTCAGATAGCTGTGTCATTAATATCAGGACGAGTGAGGGAGGGAGGGATGGAGAGAGAGAGGGAGAGGGAGGGTGCTGAGATAGAGAGGATGGGAGGGGCAGCACTATTGCGTAATGCAAAACACCATATCAGCAGCATTGTGGAGTGAGAGAGAGAGAAAGAAATTGAGGCAGGGTGGGCCGTAGAGAGAGAGGGAGAGAGAGGAAAGGTACTTTGCCTGCAGTCAGCGCATGGTGCCGTCCTGCCTCCCTCTCGAGTCTGCTCATTTCCCCGAAGAGCGAAATGACTCAGTGCACAGGCACTCTCCACGCAACTAAATTCTAGGGTGATGTTTTTTTTCACGCTATGTTGTTTTGTAACTTTTTATGTCCGCAGCACACAAAAAGAATGTCCTTGTCTTCTGACCCAGTTCAGATTCCTAAGTAGGCTTAGTTGGGGACAAATAAGGTAAAATCCATGGTTAGCCAACAGCAGCGGTAAAGAGGGTTGGTTTCAATCAGTAAAAACAACGTTTCTTTCTGGATTTACAAGAATAGACTGTATATAAGAAGTAAACTAAGTAATTGTAGACTCCATTTGGAAGCCTTGAGTTTTGACGGTCGCCATCTTGGTTTTTGGCCAAAACAGACACTGTGAAAACAGCGAAGGTTCTAAAACTAAAACATGGACAACTCTTAGACCAGACAACGCGGTGGTGGCGACCTGTCAATCACAAGGCCTCTCTGCAATATCATGTGGAAATGCAAAAGTGATTCCATCCCAAAAGCAGGAAGGTACACCTGCAACATGTCCCTGAAATTAGATGCAAATTAGGCTCTTGTTTTTAAACCCCAAATGGCTCTGCTCGCCTCACAGGCTGTCAGTGGATATCATTAATTGAAACTGCTGGTTGCTCTTTATTTATTTTGTTCTGCTTAATGATTCTCTCTTTGTGGAGTAGGGTCTAGTTTTTTAATGAAGGGAAGACATTGGTTGCACAGATTGTTACAATACACAAAGCATCATAAATGTCTTGTTTCGGGACCTCCTTGAAATGAGATGAAATCATCCGGTGCATCCCAAATATACATCAATCTTAATGTTGTGTTGACGTTCATATTTTGTTATTATGTCCTATCCAAATATTTGGACAATTTATATTTTGATGCTTTGGCAACATTGTTGAAACTTTCATGCAAATAGAGAGAGTATAATAATACATTTGATTTATAAAGCGCTTTTCATAATACTCAAAGACACTTTCCAAACATTTTAAAATCATCATAAAATACATATTCGTATCCATTTTTAGAAAACTAGACCAGGACATCCTATGCCCAAAAACTTAATTTCCCCCAATTCACTTATTATTCATACATATCCAGAAAACTGGAATATTTTCCTCATAGAGCATCTGAAAGAAATGATTAAGCAATACAAGCTATTCAAATTGTTTATTCTGCATAGTAAACAATTGATTTTGACATTTGCAGTCTGGATGTTGCCCTACTTGGAGTCTTGTTGTAAACTCATAAAATCCTTAACTAGGCACTGATCATTTGTTTTTGGGACATGGCTATTGTTGCAGTATACTGTGTGATTCATGTAATTGGATTTTCTTTCCGGGGCGTTGGATGTCTCATGCACATGTTCCGTTTCTAGAGAAGTGACACATTTTCGGATAATTGATTTCATCACCCGAAGTGGCTCTCAGTCCTGATGGGGGAAGTCGCCAGGAAGGAAAACATTACAGCGCCAAACTTCTTCGAACAAAGTGATTCAATCTAGCTGGAGGCTCGATTACAGTTCAAACCGCCAATATAAGGACATAAAGGTAGAGCTACACACAGAGAGGGATGATGGTCCTCTCCATCACACAGTGAATCCAGTGCTGTGCCTCACTGGTCATTATTTTTTTTCCCTTGAGGGTGCAGAGTATTGAAGCCCACAGGTTGCTTTTGTTACACACTTCACATACCTGCAGCGCCACACACTCATATCACTGGGAGGTTTATTGCTGCTCTGCAGTACAGATCACATGCTCGAGGGGGAGGGGGGGAGTAGATGTACAGGTATGTGTGTCCACGTGTGGCTGCATAAATATCTTCCAGCGATTGTCTATATCGCACTTCAAAGATTGTCTGACACATGTGAGCCTTATGCAGCCGCCCCATAAAGGAAAAGACTCCAACGCTCTACACGGCTGAAGATAAGTCTTGGCTCCATAATTAGAGCGGCTGTCTGAAACCGCTTCAGGCTGCTTCCCTCAGATAAATGCCCAGCGTATGGCCAGCATGTCTGTTGCATCTCCGGTGTGTCCTCTGCGTTGCTGAAAACACAACATATTTGATGTGTTATTCAGCCTATTCAAGACGACGCAATATTAGATTACACGACAGTGAAAGAGATCAATCCGAACCAGATGACCCACTTACCATTCCGAGATGCAAGAAGGAGAGATTTAACCACACTTCAAACGTTTTAAACACAGATCATGGAGCACTTGTCAGGTGTTTTTGCTTGTAGTGGCGTGACCTTGGGCGACTGCTAACGCAAAGTGACTGAAAAACATCTGAGTAAATCATATTAACGAGAGCCCTAATCTACATTATTCACAACAGTCCTATCTCTGTCCTTTCAGCCCTTGGAACGTGGTCGGCCACTTGTTCGACCATTTGACAATAGTCTGATAAACAAAATAATTAAATTAATCTAAAAACATAATCAGCTATCCCTAATGTTTGAAGTCTGGGTGAGTTATCAGTCCGTGTGTGTGTGTGTGTGTGTGTGTGTGTGTGTGTGTGTGTGTGTGTGTGTGTGTGTGTGTATAATCGGAGCATTTGTGTGTGTTCATTGCCATTAGATTACCTGCTACACAGTCTGACCTGAGATATCCTCAGTTCTGCAGCTCTTTGATACAGACGAGGCTATCCCTCATTTCTCCCCACTCGACCAACCTGGTTCTGAAGATAAGAGGAAACAACACCGTTTCTATCACTGTTTACACACACAGAACTACGTTGCCACAAAGAGAAATTCCTCGTGATAATTTCCCCTTTTTTTCAACGCTGTTGTTCTCTTTGCTGTGTTTTCTTTTCTTTCACCAAGGTTTCACAGCTGTGTGTCTTTTTCTATCAACTTTTAAAAGTCATGCAGGGCTAATGGTACCTGTAATCTAAAGAACTGCAGTTACTTATCGTTATGTATGGGCCATTCTCAATGATTTTTCTTCTCTTTTTCAGATTGCAGATAGTTGGGGGTTAGTTTTTCATGCAGATTGTGATCTGGTGTCCTGATATTGTGCTATCTGCTGTGATGATTAAGGTTTATTCAGCGCAACTTGGGTCAAATCCTCTTTCCAGACATCAGGGAGTTGGGCTTTGTTGTGGTCGATCACACTTTGTGTTGGCGAGTCCAGGCAGATATATTTTTCTCTTTACAACGTAGCTGGAGTTTGAGCGTATTACAACAGAAATAAAGCAATGTTTGTGAAAAAGTTCAGACTATTATGAAATTTGAAACTCTTTTCGAGTCTAGTGATTTAGTTTTCAACTTCTGGAACTTAATTTTGTCACGAAACGATATTACAAAAGTGCTTACTGGTCAGAATTGCATCTGGTTCAAAGCAATATCGTCCTATTGGATATTATGTGCAGAAACAATGAGAGCTGCCCATAGAATGTGATATGCTATTAATATCTTAGCTTTTATACAGGCAGCTCTGGGTCAGATCAAAGCCTCTGAGACGGTGCAACCTGAGCTGGCAGACCCATGCAGGCAGGTGTGTTGCCAATTTAGCTGAATGAAGCCAAAGTGTTGAGGACTGCTGTAATGGCTGTAGCTGGCTGTAGCTGGACTGTTCTGATGTGGATGATTGACACGGGGGAATCTGTAAAGAAATAGCAATACATACAGTATATTCCAGCAAGGAGGTTAGGAATGTTGGTAACCCACTATCAACCATACATAGTCAATCACATTGCATACTACCTGCAAATTCTTCTTTACAAACAGTTTTTTATGTCAAATGAATTGTAATATTTCTGTTTTGGTACTCCTCAGATGTTGTCATCGGGCAAAATCAGCCAGACCAAAGTAGCCAAACTGAAATCCAGCTACAGGCTCCTCCATGACTCTCTGAAGAGGTATGTTTTCACGTTGAAACAGATCATTTGTCACCGTCATATTTGTGTACGCGTGTCATATTTTGGAGGTGTGTCATGACTGCAAAGATGCTGAGAATACAGCACTGGTGGAGAAGTGGAAATCTTGTGACAGCCAAAATCCAACTGAAGTGCCCTTGAAGAAGACTGCATTATCAGATCTAGTTGTGCTGCACTCATATACTCTTTAGAAAAGCGTGGAAGTAGCATCTGTGACAAGCCACTGGCTCCTGAAGAGACGTTTTGATTGGGGTCACTTCTCACTCACTTAGTGGAGCCAGAATTTCTAATATGAGCCAAGAGGTGAAAGCGAGGATGCAGCTGATGCAGTATTAAGCACCACAACTGACTGTAATAGGCTGAGAGTCAATCAAAAATATACTTATTTTTTAGCTTCATCGAATCCTTAATGGAACACTGATTTTCAAAATTGCCACCAAGGCACATAATAGATGAAGTCAAATTAACTTTTGAGACCCCAATTTATTGTGGAAACCACACATCTGTGTAATTTGTGTGTGAAAAGAAGTAAACAATCTGAATGTGCACATTACATCTAATTGGCTCAGTAGTAAGAAGTCTATCAAGGAAGTCAGCGGCTTCTATATGTTTACATGTATATTGTGCCACAGCTTTTTGTGAATAACCTGATTCAGACGAGAGTTAAGGTTGATTAGATTATTTGTTGTTGAATGCCATTTAACTAAGGTTAATATGGATTTATTTGATAGGTATTGGTTTGTTTTCCTGGAGACTGAGATCCAGACAATGGTGATTTGAATATGACGTGAAAACATGTGATAACAAGTGGTTCTTGAAAAGCAGAGGGTACTGTTGTGTTCTTGTGCAGAAATAATGACATCACATTGTCATTGGTTAATAATTACATTTGAGTTAGAATGCAGTTAGGAAATAGTATATGTACACTGCATACCGCACACTCAAATCATTGTTTCATCCCGTAGCACCCAGGATTCTGAGATCCACCTTTTGGGAGAGGCAAAGAGGTGTCGTGCTGAGCTGGAGAGGCTGCAGGCTGAAGTGGAGAGAACAGAGGAGGAGGGCACCTCTGTAGAGCCTGAAAGTGAGGTCAATGAACTGAGGCAACAACTCCTCCAGGCATACAATGAACTGAAAGCTTCTGAGGACAGAGAGTACAAGACACGGCACCAACTGCAATGGTGGGTGACCTGTGTGTAGATTATATATACAGCACTGTATAGTATGCACGTTATTATTTCAATCACTCATGCTGCAAGTTACATTTTAAAATGCATCAGATGAAAAATGACGTTTGATTGAAGAAAAATATATCTTACAAACTTCTCAAAATAAAACGCACACACAGATGATTCCCACCACTGACGGGAAACTCAAGAGACGATAAGACACAGAAGTGAAACTGTACAGTAGGAGACCACATGCACGCATGGAAATACACACACAAACACCCACAGACACCCACAGGAAGTAACTAGAGAGCAAACACTGAGGTGAGATACATTACTAAGCAACATCTTCACAAGTTGTCCTGGACTTTAGAGGGAGGTGAAGGTGAAAGAGTGTAAGACACACAAATAATATAGGGTGTGTGTGTGTGTGTGTGTGTGTGTGTGTGTGTGTGTGTGTGTGTGTGTGTGTGTGTGTGTGTGTGTGTGTGTGTGTGTGTTTTGCTTGGCCTGCAGTATTTTCTTTTTAAGAAGAAAAGGTTCTATTACTGTTGGGGGACTATTTTATTTCCTTTACCTTCCATGTTGTTTCTGTTACAGTAGCCTCATTTTTGAAAGATTCATGTCATGGGGAAAACGTGATGAACACAGTTCATGACATAAATAACGTTAAAGTGGATTTTTATGTTTGCTCTGCATGTAACTTGTTTACTTGCCATTGCTCTCCGCACTGGTTAGTGTTTTGACGTCAGTCCTGGAGTCTGTTTCTGTTTCTCTCCTCTAATCCGCTCCCTTCGCTCCCACGAGTCTCTTCTCTCATCACAACCAATCTTCCTCTTTTCTGCTGCAGGTTTTTCTTTTCCTTCCCCCAACTCACTCAACATCACTATCCACACGTCCAAAGGGTCAAACACACCCACAGAAATGGAAAATAACACACTCACTCGAGGATCTCCCACTTTTCTGTACACAAACTCTGCTTTGGGCCAAAGGGAGGTCAATGGAACATTGCTAAGCAACATGGTAACACGGACGAGGCTGCCAAACATTTTCAATTCTGATCCCTGAAAACAAAGTTACAGGTTGCACATGTCACAGTGGAATTTGTTCTTCTTGGAATACATTTTCAGTTGAAATGTAAATGATGAAGGGGACTGAAATTCCGGGTAATAGGCAGTAGGAAAGTCCCGATGTCCTGCAGGCAGTCTAGTTTTATGTCGCTTTATATGTTTGAAATGAAAGTAGTCAAACTGTACACTGTGCAAGCAGTTGAAATGTCAGTTGGAGGGTTATCAATAAAATCCCTTCAAATATCAGTTTGTGTAGCATTGAAAGCTGTTGAAATTGGCATTGACGTATAAGCACCGGAGACACAGTGACTGACGTGTGAGCACTGAAAGTAGTCGAAGTGTCAGTAAGTGATTGGCTCACGTGTTCTGGAATGTCAGAGGAAGAAAGACAAATAAGTGAATTAAACTCTATTCCTAATCTTTATTTACTCAACGGCCTAATGTCCCTTTAATCTGATCTATTTTCTCGCCTGCATTGCATTTGAACCTGGATGGCAACGGCTTTTATTAAACCACTCACAGCACATATACTCACCACTGTGTTGCAAAGATATGATCCGTGGGATACAGTGATTTTTAGTGCAGAGCACACACACTGAGGCAGAGAGTTGAAGGCCCGATGGTAATTGAAATATTAAATGAAAACCACTTACAGAGCATTCTCAGAGGATGCTGTAATAGGCAGGATTAGACACAGAGTGTGCATATTATTTGTGACAGTGTTTGGTGGGGAGCTCTCTTGTCCTCTCATCATCTCTTCTTCGTCTTCTTCTCTTCCTGCCCTGCCTTTTTTTATCCCCTCCAGTTCCACCTCCTTCCTGACTTTTCCTATGTTTCTTTTTTTTTTTCTTCCCCTTTCCCCTTTCTTTCTAAATGGCCAGGGGTCTGCATATGACGAGCAGATGCTCACCATGCAAATATGCCTTTTAAAATCCTTTGCGTCCTTTATCTTTAGCCAAACAGACACACGGGAATTCAGCACTTTTTCCAGTCACATATTTTAGCATTCATGCAGTTTTCTCTGTATATCAGTTAATATCCAATATATCAACTTGTCAGGAAGATTAATATCATTTGCTTTGTGAAACGTGTAGCTGCACACTATGTGCTATTGTAAGGTTATTTTACAATGACAGAGCTGTCTCGAAATTATTTCATACAAACTTGAATCAACTGCTCAAAAAGTGTCTGCCGCAGGGCGATGAAAAATTCATAGGAATTGTGTTTTTTATATGCACATCTATATTATGTGGGGTACTTGATTCATGATTCTTTGTGTTCATGTATGATACAGCTTGTGTGTCCAAGGAATGTTATCTATATGTTATTCACTCACTAATAGTTTAAATGTTTCATAGCAACTTACTTTTTGACAGCCATTGCTTCATTTGTTTTTTATGCTTTCTCTTTCAATTAAGAGGAATTTAGCATGACAATTGGTTAACTGGAAACTGCACACCAGTGTATTTATATAAACAAAACATTTTAATACCCATTTATCTCATTGTATCCCTTTTTCTGTTTAAACAGGAACTGAAACATGTTTGTTTTTTTCAATTTACTTCCTCTCCACCTAACCCCACTTCACCTCCCTCCTATGCAGTGTCTGGGAAGAGAAGCAGTATCTGGAGAAAGAGAATGAGATTCAGCCGAAACCTGCTGTAAGTTCATCATTGCATCATCCAGGTGTAGTTTCAGAGACGTGGATTACTACTGCAACAGCGGTCTTCAGGGAGGATACATATGAGTTTTACTTTAAGCCTCCGTCCAGGCTTAATCCCTCAATGTGAGCCATTAGCTTTTTGAAGCTGAAAGATTTTATTTTACAATCTCCCATTCAGACAAAATGATGGTATAAATTGTAAAAGCTTTAATCCTTTTTACGGCTGTAGAGAGGTTCAGCTTAATAAATACATTAAATCAGTAATGGCTGGTAATCATCCACAACTGATGCAGCAAAATGTATAACAATATTCAGATGTCAGATCCAAAAATAGGCTGGTGTTTGGACAGTTGCCGATAGCACACTCTCTTCCAGTATAAATCTCTTTGTGTTGCTCCCAATCCAACACAAAGAATGTAACGTCAGAAACCTGACACTGTCTTCTAATACAGTGATTGTCAACCACTGTGCCGCGGCACACCAGTGTGCCGTGAGAGATCGTCAGGTGTGCCGTGGGAAAATGTCCAATTTCACTTAATTGGTCCAAAAAAATATTATTTAGTTGCCGCAAATGATTTTCCATTGTTGAGCGTCTGAGCTGCAATATAGGCTGGCAGAGTAATATAGAACAGGTCCTTGTTCTGCTATTAAACAAACTAAACGGCCGTATGTTATTGATCGTATCTACACAGCATGTCATTTCTGGGTCGCGTCTATACAACTCTGCTCTGTTCTGTGTCGCGCATGCGGAGTATCGGAAATATGTCGCGTGCTTTTCACAATGGGATTTGCTGCTGAAGCTATCAGTATTTTAAGATATGAGCTCTCACTTTTAAAGCCTAACAGTTCATGTATTTGCAGGTCAAGACAAACAGCCTGGAGCTCCATAAATGACGTTTCTGACTTAGAGAGGCTCTGGAAATATTCTTCCAAAAGCCTGAAAAATACACTGCAGTGATAAAGCCTGCACATTTTGTGGTTGTCATTAAAATAAATGAACACCATGTTTCCTTTAAGTCAGTATTTATCAAACTGGGGCAGTATTTATTACAAGTGTGGCGCAAGAGGAAATGCTGATTTTAAATGTTCACCGTCCGCCGTTAACAGGTTACGCATGCGCATGCGCCGATTCTTGGCATTTCGCCAAAAGCCGATCTTTATGAGATCTCTGTGAGGTCGGCTTTCTGCTGTTGTGTCTCTCACCATTGAGGATGAATTGAGAGCCCTATCAAATCTACAACCCCGTTTAAAAAATATTTGTAGAGGAAAGCAGCCACTAATACTGATACAACGTGATGCTCACATATCTGCACTCATTCTGTTTTGTTTTGCAATAGCTTATTGTTTTCCACAATAAGCTATTTAGTAGTAACTAAATATTAGTTATTTTTTGCATAACTTTATTTTCATTTTTCTAACAAAGTGATAACACTGCGATCTGGTTTACTTGAAACACTGAATACTCTTCCATGCCAGTAGGTAGTGCAATAATGATCTACCATATATGCTGTATTATGCTACAATGTGACATTGTGACATATGCTACAATGTGACAACTTTTTAGGTTGTTGGTGTGCCGTGGGATTTTTTTATTGTAGAAAATGTGCCGCGACTCAAAAAAGGTTGAAAAACACTGTTCTAATATATGAGTATCTGCATATTGTATTAAAAGGAACAAATGTATGTTTTTTTTCTTTCGCATATCAGAAACCCAGTTTCTTCTTGATGCATACTCTGTAGTATGCTGTCGAACATATTAATACTGTATTACGTTTATCAGAAGTCTACCACAATGCAGTGCAGTTTGAGCATAGAACAACCCTTGGATGGAAAAAGAAAACCTACCGTAGCGGTTTAATCACCAGCACTCGAACGTCTTGAAGAAAAAGAAAAATACTAGCATGAGACACTTAGGGTCGTCTCAAGGAGAATCGCATTCACAATTCTATAATAATCACAAACTTCAAAAATGATGTTGCTTCTGCCGCGAATGTCAAAAGAAGGTTCACAATCATGATGCTGAAAATGTCCTGGGGGAAGACCCCCAGACCTCTCGCTGACTATTTGTAATAATTATGTCTCCACAATTGTTGAAACAAAACCTCCGCCCTCAGCTTGTTGAATCAATTACGCAGCTTTAATTAACTTTTGGATTTTTAATACTTTTGGGGGTTCTGTTATGCAACTACTGATCACAAAAACAAAACTTTTGCAATGTACTACAAGTCTGCCTTCATGCGTCTGGATGCTATCTTTCCCATAGTTATTAATAACTACAGTGCCCTTGGGCAACCTTCAAGGGACAAAACAGGAAAAAACGAAGATGGACATGCCCACGTGTCCTTGTGTGAGGGTTGCAGTGAGACTTGCATTAAAAGCTTTGAAAAAGAGAATTTACATGCTGTTGTTTTACTCTCTAGGGAGCCGGTATTGCAGTAAACCAGTTGCAGCATTTTGACTGCTCAAAATGAATTATCGGGTGGTACTCAGTGGGCAAAAGCATTACATTACCACAGTGGACACACACAGCACCAGGCCTCATGAGCAATTCCTAAAATGTACGACATCAGAAGTGTGTAAATGCAATGTCTGCCTCTGTTCATGTGAATAGCAGAAGTTGCTGCCTTCACTAGAACAGTTTGGGCAATTTATTCTTCTGTTATTGAAACAATATGCTATATTGGGGCGACATGATTAAGTGTGATATTAATTCTATGGCGCAAACATGTCAATCATTAATAAACTATGCCTCACATACATGTAAAATTGTTTTGCTGTATGTAGATGGATACTGGAGAAAAAACCCAAACTAGCTTTCAAGTGCATTCAATTTATTAAGTTGAATTAAAAACAGCTGCTTAGTTGCAGTTGTTTATATTTGTGCTTTTGGACATCAAACTAGAACTAGTCATAGCACTGAACACAAGATTTACAGCTGAAACATCAGACGGACTTGGCTATGTTTTATGTCACGTTGAAAGCACAAATCCATGTGCAAAGCAAAACCGTGTAAAACTGACTGAGAGATCAGATGCTGAAATGAGGAAAAAAAACAATGGGATGTTGCCTGTAGCCTGATCTCAATTAAAATGTCATCATAAACCTAATATTCTTGATATGTGATCTAATGTTCATACTGCTTGGTGTGTCCTCTAGGAGCTGGAGAGCAGAACAAAGACCCTGCAGGAAAAATATGAGGATCTGAGGAAAGATGTTTGCCAGAGACAACTGGAAGTCAGGTATTTTCCCTCGCTGTTGTTCAGTCAGTGCACATGCAGATTGCTCACGTTGCCCTGCAGATTGATTCAGGTGTAACATATTCACTATGTGGCGCTCTTCATAACGTCGTCTTTTTGCACGTCCATCAGAGTGCTCATATTTTAACAAGAAGCAGTGCAGCTGAAGCTTTTAAGTGGTGTTAATCAAAGTTATTCAGATAACTAGGGTTCTTTTTGTGTGTGTATCTCTTCCTCACTCTACGCACAGAAGTCTGACAGAAGATGTGGAAACCCATGAAATGCAGATATTAAAAGAACAGAAAGAGCTGGAAGACAAGATGGAGACCATAGAGCTCAAAGAGGTCTGTGCGTGTGTGCGTGTGTGTGTGGAAATAGTTTACAGCATACCATCAATAAAATAACAAATATTTTGCTGTCTTACATTTGTGTGTGTGTATGTCTCTAACAAGGCGGAGAAAGCCCAGCTGATCAGCATCCCTGACCAGGTTTTTAAGGAGATTGAAAGGAAACGCTCGAAGAAGGAGTAAGTACATGTCGCCCTTTAATATTCTTTATACGTTTTAAACACCAGGAATAAAAATGAGCCAGTAAGGGCGTTTCAGTGAGACAGCAGACATATTTAGTCCCTGTCAATTCACTCAAATCCTTCTATAATCTACCTCCTTCCTTTCATCTCCTATAAACGAAAGAGCTGTAATTTTCCACTTTGAGAAGACAATTGTTTTTGCTCAGTGTAAAGTTTTGAAATGGAACACATCTGTGGAAAAATGAAGCTAAATATTATTTATTTTCCTGCAAGATGCATCACTTTCCCAGGTTAATACTGTTTCGGTTTCCTCTCTCTAACATATCTTTCCAGACACTCTTTTTGATACACAGTGGGCTTTGCAACTCTGCTAAAAAGGTATGTTTCAGTCCATGAGGAGCTGAAAAAAAAGATTCACTATTATAGTTGAATTCTTCTTGAAAATGTCAAGATCAATTCCTCTAATTATTTTTTAAACACGACAAACATATGCATCAGACATCATTATTTTTTGTATTCAAGTGCTGCCGCCATCAAAAGCCTCTTCATCACCAGAGAATGGTTCCACTGGCACACTGCAGTCTCTTTTATGTTAATTTCAAATTAATATTTGGCTTGCAAGTGATGTAGTGGAACTGCCTGTTTGAACCATGTGACTTGTAATTTGAAATTCACAAAGCTTAAGGGGTACTTGGGGGTATATGAACAATATTTTATAAGATATGCACTCTTCCAGTGCAAGTGAAGAATAATGAACAGATATTCTTCTCTTGGTCTTACGCTTACACTTCTTACCTCCTAAACACATTAGATCTGCAATGAAGAAGATAGAAGCACTGAATACAGAGGAATCACAGATGGAGCAGCAAGTGAAGGAGGTGGACGAGCGTAACCGCTCTCTGAGGCTGAAGAAGAAGGAGTTGAACGGGGAGCTGGAGGCTCTCAGGTCCCAGGTAGATGCCAGTCAGAAGGAGTGCAGACAGCTGCTGAAAGAGCAGGAGGTCAACAGGGAGGAGGAGGCTGAGCTCATGGGGAACAGGTACAAACGTCTCACACAGTACAGTCACAGTCAACAATGGGCACTATGGCAAGAGCCAGAGAGTTGGAAGAGAGGCTTTTGCTGTGTCTTTTCATGCACATCATTGTGTTTCCACCGCCAGAGGAATCCTGGAAATGAAGTTGCAAAGCGTCATGTGCGACAGGAAGCACCTGTATGAGGGACACTCTGTGCGGCTCAGGGAGACAAATAGGTACGGACTGATGTCAAACTGAGCTCCGTCGCACATGGAAATAACAAGACCCCTGAATGATTACACACTGTCTGTGAGGGCTTTTACACCTACACCTGTAAACCTAAAATATACAGTAATTATATACGTGTTCTTTCATATGTATTTGGCATTCAGTCAAAGAGCTTGTGGTTTTAGTTTCCAGTGTGGCTTTACTCTTCAGTCCCCACATGGACTTTTTCTCTGCATATTAATGTGCACATAATGAGCCTAGTTTTGAGTTTCTTCATTTTTTGAAGGAGTTACAGCCTGATACATATTTCAAATGTGCCTGTGTGTCTCATCAGGCAATCGCAAGCCCTGAAGAGGATGGAGCAGGCGTTGACCATGGCCACTGAGCAGCTGGAGCACACGCAGTCCGTCTACAATGACTTACAGGCACAGGTGACCTGTAGATTGTTACTTTCAATGATTATTGAAGAAGATGAAGCAGTTGGAGTATTCATGAGTAATCTGGCATTTTGGAGCATCATATTCAGAGTTTACCAGTAAACCTCACAATGTTAAAACATACACTCTTTCTGGTTTGATGCATTATGTCTTATTGGTTTGGGCTGAAACGCAGGTTTGCGAAAAATTGTAGTGTACATGTCACGGTGCCAGTAATCAGCACATTACATCTCCATTACACCAGAAGCATGTTTTTTTGGCGCTTCCTGTAATTTTACTGATGCTCACAGTTTTTAAAGAGACATAAGAGAGAAGAAGAGGAGAGGGAGAGTCATGGGAAATGCGTCAGCAAATATCACGAGCACATAACAATATGACAGGAAATCCCAATGACACATCAGGGAAGTCATGCATTGAGGAGATATTGAAAAATAAAGCAGTTTTATAATATAATTCATTCATTCCCACTAAATCTGCCAATCATCAACGACTCTTACATGAACAATAACTCATTTGTCTTTCTCAAATAGTATGTGATTGGTGGCTGTGATATTTCCACAAGGTCTGATATGGTTGTAAAATAATAATAAATAACCTTCTGACATGACATGCTGTGATACCAGCGAAGCGTTTTAAAGATGAAGAGAAAAGAACTCATGCAGGAGGCTAAACTATTAGAGATGGAGAGAAAATTATGCTTGCCCCGAGTCACTGACTTAACTAATGTAGCCGTGAGGCTAGCCACGGGGGCGGCTAAGCTATGAGCAACATTTTATCTCCATCGTTAAAAAGATATTGTCTCTCTTTTTGATAATATGTCGCCCTATTTGGAATTGCTTTGAAATATACACTAGGCAGTTGCCAGTGCTGGAATGGCAACTTTTCCTGCAGGATGTTCTGTTGTTAAATTTGGCTTTCACCAAAGAGATGTGCATGTGCATCCATTTGTATAACAGCCAATAGTAACACTCACTGAAATGATCTGTGATTGGCCAAATCTCCTGTCCAGGACTAGATCTCCCAAAGCCTGAAAACAGCAAAGAGAAGCTGCTGAAATCTAGTGTTCTCTCCGAACCACTTGAATTACAATATTCTGAAAGGTTATTGTGGAATTCTTTCCCAATGAAACCAGAAATACACTGCCCAGCTTTGAACCTACTAATTTAGTCTGCTTCTTCCTCTTCGAGGGACTAACTCGTTTTAAATATGGAGTGTAGCTCTTAACACTCAACAGGAGTCCTGGCAACCCTACAGAGTGGGCCAATCCCAACGCCTAAAGACATTAATTTTTAATTAGTTAAGTGTCACTGGATCAGAAAGACCTCAGAGAAACTCTGATATATAGTATTAATTATTTTGCGATCAATGTTTAATGTGGGATAAAATATGCACTGACTGAATTTGATATTTTATAATTTTGCACTGGACCCTCGTGGTCTTTTCTTCCGTATGCAAAGTCGGATGGACTAATGTCCAACCAGGGAAGCAAACGATAATACATGTTTGTATCTTTTTACTAAGATCCAGGGTCTGACATACACCACATTAGGGCTGTCAAAATTGCAAAAAAATGACGTTCGAATATTCTCTTTAAAAAAACACATATATTCGAACATATTCGAATATATGTGTCTTCAGTTTAGGTGTTCACTCCCCCCCCAGTTTAGGTGTTCACTCCCCCCCCCCGACGGTGCCCCTCGCGCATAGCGGTTTAAATGAACGGCAACAATAAACACATGCTGAGTGCTGATCAGGGATAAGGTTCATCGGTTCCAGTGCTTCACAGAACTCCCTGAAGCCCTCATGTCCTTGCATACGAACGAAATCAATTTTTGCGTGCAGGCCTCCTGTCGTGCCGCAGACAACGAACTTGTGGCGGACGGCGCAAAATACGTATCCAGACGTGGCTGTTTCTCTGAAGGTCCACATTTTATGCCATATTCTCTTGGGTGCACATTCTGGAGATGTGGCCTCAAGTTGCTTGTCGTTGAATGGTAAGCTAACTCTAGCTTACATAGTGTAGCGACCCTGGGTCAGGAAAGCTACGAGACGTTAGCTGGCTTACAGGGTGTTTATTAAGGGAACAGAGAACAGGCTACTGTGGGCCGTAGCCTACGCCAAAACAACAGCAAAACCCCGTGAAAGCCTCAACCAGCTTCACGTCTCCTCCGGGTCATAGACTCTGCCCCGAACGGCTCGTCACACACACACACACACACAAAAAGAGGACACTTCATCGCGGCCGCGGCGGGGGTTGCCAGATTCACGATAATTATCCTCCGAAATACTTTTTATTTTATTTTATTTTTTACATTCGAATATTAATTTTCACATTCGAAATTCTGTTTTTAACAACTGTTCGAATATATATTAGAATTTCGATTATTCGTTGACAGCCCTACACCACATGTACGCTCTGCTAAAAATTCAGAATTTGAACAGACTTTTAAATTCTGACTTGAATTTCTAGCTCGATGCTGTTTCCAAACAAGAGGCCAGTATTCAGCAGAGGATGGAGCTCCAAAAAGATGTGGATGCTCTCAGAGTCAGCTTTAAAAAGCAGGTGGGACAATGTGCATGCCTGGGTGGACACTTTTTAACAAATCTATCTTCGTAGAGCCTGTAATCTCTTTTTTTTATGAAACCGTGATTGCAAAGTGTTGTTTCTAATCAGTTATATATCTCAGAGGTATAAACAAAAAAAACATTGCATTTCTAAATTGTCCTATTTCACGTAGTTAGGCAAAACTTTAACGATCCCTTTGGGGAAATGTGTGAACTTTACACAGAAAAGTTTCAATACCCATCTTCCTTCTAGTAAAGGACTTTCAGTCCACTTTGCAGTCCAATTCTGCTGTCAGTAACCCTTCCATTGCACTCAAATTGTGGGATTTTTCAGCTGAAAACAATGTTAAACATGTTCCCAACCAGCTATCAGTAGCTGAGGAGGAGAGCCAGAAGATGCAGCAGTATGGGATGATTCAGGGGATGCTGAGGGAGTCAAACTGCCTCCGACAAGAACTCCATAACCTCAGATGTCTGACACAGATCAAAGTGGAAGAGAGGGGCCAGAAGCACCGGGAACTGCTTCGAGCTGAGGTGCAATACAAACACACACACAATTTCACTTAAAAAAAAGGTTTAAATTTCATCATTAGTGCCTTTTGAATAGCTTTCGCAGACACCAACATGCGTATTTCACCCCAATGTGTCAAACACATCAAAAGGAAACAAAAAGTAGGTTCATATATTAAGAATGAATGTGATCAAAAATGATAAAAAAAACTATTTCAAAGATTGCAAATGTCTCTACTGCCCTTACAATATTACTGTCACTACAAGGTGATCATTTCAAAATTATTTGAAAAGAGAGAGCGGGACTAGGCCATTTTTGTTCTGCGAAATTGAAGAGTATAAGGGGGACAATTTTTGGCAGAAATAACTTTTGGTACGCTATTCCTCCTGTCTGCTGAAATCAAAACGAGCTACTTTTCTAAAACCCTATCCCTGGTAACTACAGTTTATCTCCTCCCTGATAAGTAATGGCAATGACTAGCTTCAAAATGAATCAATGAAATCTGAAAACTCTTACAGGACAGCTAGGTGCTTTTTTTTATGTCTTCAACGTGTCAGAAAAAAGAGCTGCTATACTGAAAAATGTACACTCACAAATCTGATTTGAAGGTTGACGTTTGTGAGCACACACACACACACACACACACACACACACACACACACACACACACACACACAGAAGTGATGATACTGTGGTTTTACCTGTGTAACTCTATCCACAGCAGCTGAACCAGCACATCCAGCAGGAGCTGCGAGAAAAAGACCTCATCATCATGGACCACAACAAGCTGAGCACTATGCTGCAGCGCAGGTGTCACTGTTGTTTTCTCCTCTAATGTCCATGTCAGACACAAAGAGCTGCAAAACGACTGCGACGCAAAATGACCCCAGAAAGCGTCCGAACAACTAGAAAGTGTGTGTGTCTTAGTCCTATGGAGGGGAGGTGGTGCAAATCTGTGTCTCATAATCCACCCATAAGAAGGGTGTTCCTGCATCCCGGGTCAACGAGTACCTGCATTATATCTCCATGGTGTTTCCAATCAGTGTGGGAAGCAAATTGAATTCCTAGAGTATATTGATGTGACTGGTAATTGAAACCGTGGTTATTTGTTTGGCTCCTCTGATCTGTGCGACAGCTGGGATCACAATTAATTCAAACATCTGCACATGTTGTCAGGGTAGAAAAACCTAACTTACTAATTGGTCATCCTTCAGTGTTCAGAAACAGTCTAATGCATTTGGCACCACCCAGTACAACAGCCGACTCTTTCTACATTCAATTAGTTCACGACCGCGGACTTCAGTCTGATATGGATCCGCCCTTCAAACTGCATCTAGTCAAGCAAAAACAAGGCAGGATGATAATTAAATGTCTTACATGAATGACAAAGAGAAATGTAATTTAATTAGATGTCATACTGCATGAGACTTTCATTCTGTCATAATGTGATTCACTGATCATTTGTGATGAACATGAATGTGCCCTTTTAGTATATTTACCATACTTTAGATGTGATTGTAACACTTTAAGTGATATTAAAATGGCACCAGGATGATTATGGCAGTCACATTTTTGTCCACATTGACTTTATTTGAAGCACGCCTAGACCCAAAGCCCATAAAAGCAGAAATAACTGTAACTTTTACTTTTATTATCACACACAATCGTACACCACAAAATGTAGTGAAATTCAGTCTGTGCATTTAAACCATCCCAGCATTAGGAGCAATGGGCAGCCTCTTAGAAAATGGTCGAGCAGGTCGGTGCTTTGCTCAGGAGGCAAACTGGCACCGCTCCAGCTGCCGGTCCATAGTCCACACGCGGGGTTGAACCGGTGACCCTCTGGTCCCCACGGACTGAGCCACTGCTGCCTTGAGTCAGTTGAGTTGGCCTTTGACAACTTGGCGCGGGGTCTATAAATCCTACATCTTATATAAATTCTCCAGTAGATATCAAGATGCTACACAAAGAGAATAAACACAATGTGTTTTACAGCTGACTAAGTAAATGCCAATTATCAAAAGAGACAGATAATGTAAATTATAAACAAATGTCAAAAACCTGCTCTGGATTGGAGCCAGGTATTGTAATCCAGATGAAGAATTAGCTCATTGCTAATCAGTGTTTTCTCCCTTAGAGTTGTACAGTACTGTAAGATGTGCAACATGATCACGGAGGAGAAGAATAAGTACGTCAACCTGAAGCAGATCTCCTCGCAGACAATCACAGAGCTGACGGAGCAGGTCAAAGTGCTGGAAAATGAAACCGAGATCCAGCGCTCCATTGTCATCAACAAGGACCGGTGCGTACATGTGTTTTGTAGAGGGAGGGGGTCGATGGTCCAGTCAAATAAAACCTACTCATTCTGAAAGAGGGCTTAGGAATCCATATTAATATACTCTTAAAAGCAATGCAACAAATGCTGTGTCTGTAAAGGTCATACGGTTCAGTTTGTTAAGACCACACTTTTCTTGACTAGTGCATTTGTTGGTAATCATCAGTGAAGCTATACCTGCATCCTTTCCATTGTGTGTACTATTTCTGATATTTGTCTTTGTGCGTGTCCATTCCAGATCACTCTCAAAGGCCCGTATGAAGATCTCTAATAGCTCCAAAATAAGGGACAAACTGCACAATGACATCTCCAAGGTCCATGCACACACACACACACACACAAACCAACACAGAGATGAGACCAGTCAAAACACACAGTGGGTCTTCTTTGCCGTAAGCTAGTTTGATTAATTTGGCAGTTTAATTATGTTAATTAATTGATATGTTATTAAGAATGACTTTATCCAGGGGGAAAACAGAGCGAAAGAGTCAAAGCTGTAGTTGTTGTTTTGAGCTCAACTTTTTGGTCTTAAACAAGATTGAAGAGCCCTTCGAGAAATGTTAAGGAGGCAAAGCCACATCCAGTTTCCCTGGTATTTATCTCTCTGTGTTTTATAAGAGTCTTAAACCGTAAGTCTTGCACAGTTTATAGTTTACAACAGTTTGTGAACATTTATGCTGTCAACTGTTGAAGTAGCTTTAACATGCCTCAGAACGCATTTTTCTTTAAGGAATAACAAACGTTGTTTTTGCTGCAGTTTTTTTTCCACAATGAAGCTCAGCAAATGTTTGAGTGGTGCATTTTTGGTTTGGGCATCTGTATTTATGTTGATAACAGTTTTTGAGTCAGATGTGTGCAGTGAAAGTTCAACCAATCAGAGTGAAATTCAAAAGCATCCTACATCAACACTTAGTGCCCTAGTGTCATATGGCTCTAAAAACATACATCACACAATTTATTTATTTATTTATTTTCCATCTTCTAGGTTGCCTGGAAGCACCGTCAGGTCAGTCAGGAGTATGAAGACAACCAGCTGGAGTTGATGAAACTCGCTCAAACGATCAACCTCCAGGAGAAGGCACTTCTGGAAATAAACAGGAATCATGAAACGGCCATACAGCGCCGCAATTTTCTGTATGTTCCTGATTTGTGGGCTTCCATAATGTTGTCTACAGGATCGAAACTACATATGTCAAATAACGTTTATGTCCCTTGGTGTGTGTGTCGCCTACAGTGGCATCCATCTCCTGGAGCACGACGAGGTGTTGTTCAACTACTATGAAAAGTTGAACGTCCAGGAGGCGGCCATTACTAAGGGGAACGTGACACTGGAGACCCTGGAAAAGGAGATGAGAGACTTACAGTTAGAGATTAAGGAGGAGAGGAGACAGACGGACCTGAAGAAGAAGGAGTTGCCCCTCAAGAAACGGCTGGAGGGAGAGATCACCACTCTGCAGATAGAGGTGGGGAAAGTATGCGTGCATACCAACATAAAACCCACGCAGTCATACACACCCATTAACAGATGCACAGCCAAAACTAAATCAAGTCTGCAGTTTCCATACTGATAGAGCATCGGCAAAAAAAAATTATCCACTAAACTTTCAGAACGGCAAACTAATTTCTTGGAAAAGTTGTGGGCGGAAAGGTGTGTGTGTGTGTGTGTGTGTGTGTAAATTGCCGAGGATGAGCAATAGAGATGTTCCGTAGAAATCATTCCTTAATATAATTTCTGTTGTGCGAACAGTGACGACAGTGTCCCAACACCTACTTCTCCTTTGTCTGCGTCTTCTCTCAGTCCTTGCCAACAAGAAATGAAAACACTTTGTGTTTTTAAACATTTTAGTTGAACTATTGTCCACTGTGAAAAGAGCCTGCTGTGTAGTTGCTTTTGTTACAGCAAATGTGCTCTGTGGTACTGAACAGTGCTCCTTCTTTGTTGCAAGAGTGAAGTCGTCCTGCAAGGTATTTAATTGTATTGGATGAGCAATATTGTGTTCATATTTTCCACAGGGCCCCTACATCTCGTCTAAAGTGCATTTGCTCATATATCCATGTATCTGTGCAGATTTTGCCGTTCAGTATTCGGCCGTCCACATTTCCCCGGTGTCCAATCACAGCTTGACTACATGTGGCCGAGCTCAGTGGATTCAAAATCCTATTTGGAAGAAGTCAAGCAATTAGTTCCTCCTGGTGTGATCAGATGATCAAAGTACTGAAAAGACAGATTGTGTGTCTACAAGATTTTCTCTGGAATCTTCTGGCAAATTCTGTACAGGCCATTGTCCAGCTGTGTGTGTGTGTGTGTGTGTGTGTGTGTGTGTGTGTGTGTGTGTGTGTGTGTGTGTGTGTGTGTGTTTCACCGTATTAAAAACAACACCGTTAGACATTTATGGGATGTCAGTGGGAGTCCTCATAGGATCTTAGGAAGAAGAGTGGGTGTTGCAGACTATTGTTCAACTGTGTGTGTATCTTTGTCAAGTTAGGGGAACTCCAAAAAGAACAGCTAGGTACGAACTCATTAAGACAATACAATACATGCAGACACCAGAAGAATCCCTTAGAGCTCCACTAATGAGCAGATCTCTGTTTTGAAGTACTTTCTGAGCATGTCCTTGTAATGAGACTTTTGAATTGCTCTTGGAAATATAGTGATGGAGGGGTTCCTTTTTAATATAACGAACAGACTCAATGTTCATATTGTACTTTTGCTTACAGTGATTACCAGCAAAAGTATTTCTGTTGACCATATTCCAGATGAATTTGACTTATTCTCTCCAAGGACTCTCGAGAGTCCTCACAACACTACTGCACATACCCTCCATCACATTGTAAGAAAAGCCCAATTTGTGAGATGGTATGTTTTTTTGGGGTTCGCTCGCCATTACTGTACGTCTCTAAACTGTCTTTGATTCAATTCATTGCCTCTTTTTCAGAGCTGCTCCTCCAACTTCACTTTCTTCTTGTTTGCTTGAACGTTCTCAGAGGTTTGAACAAAGACAGTAACGAAAAGAAAAAAAGAAGAAAAAGAAAAAAACTCTACGGACAGACATGCAGGAAGGAGATGAAGATCTAAACCAAGAGAGCCAAACACAAACAACCAAACACTGCACACGTTTACAGACACAGGCATAGACACACATGAATAAATAACATAAAAACACAAGCAACTTTGCAATATCAAGAGTGACAGACGCGCAGAAGGAGAGAGGCACACACACATACACACACTCACACACACACACACACACGCTGAGTTTCCCTGGCGTTGGGGGATTGGGTGTGTTGCTGCTCTGGATGAGAGTGACTGTTTTTGACTTGCTGCTGGACCAGACTGCTCTGATCTGAGTCTTGTGCTCTTTTGGATGAAGGCAGTGTTGGAACAAACCTCACCATGTGCAGCTTTTCCCTTTTCTCCATCTGTTTGCTCCTTCTGCTGTTTATCGTTTTGCTACAACAGGCCTCGTCAGTGACATCCTTTCACTCATCGTTAGTTTCTTAACTCTTTCCCTCCTCACATTTGTCCGACCAGCCTTCCGTTATTGGTCCCTCGAGGCATCTTCTTGGTTTTTGTTTCATTGCTAGAAACTATTTATTTCACCAGAAAGTCCCTAACCGCCCATCCCCTTTTCACATGTGTTTTCCCGACTGCTGACCGACCTTGCATTTGGCGATAAATACGGAACATTCCTTCTTTCTGTCGCACTATCACTGTGGTCCTGACTGAGATTTCTCATGAGCTATTGGATAGATTGCCGCAAACTTTTGCTCAGATATCCATGATCCCCAGAGGATAAACCCTACTGACTTTGATGATCCCCCCGACTTCACCTCTAGCGCCACCATGAGGTTTGTCATTAGTGGTTTTGAGTGAAATATCTCAACAAATATTGAATGCATTGCCATTAAATTCGATCCAGACATCTTCGGTTATATTAGTGATTCCTAATGACGTTCCCGTGAGCTCAGCTGAACGATGATTGTTATGCTAATTAGCGAACGTTAGCATGCTAGCACACTAAACTAAGATGGTCAACAAGGTCATCGCACTCGCTAAACATCGGCATGTCAACATGCTTACGTGGCTGCAGACTCTTCGTCTAGTTTGGAAACACAAGCAACTCCTGGAACTCTCCTATACGATCAACAGTTGCTTCTCTGATTAGTGAATCAGCTCCTCTGTCTGCCAATCATCCATCCACACGTTCCATATTTCTCCCTCTCCTTTTTGCAAATCATTTTCTGAATCACTGTTCTCCCTCATGCAGCCGTCTACCTTCCACTGGGTGCAGAAATAGAGTCGCCGGGGTTTCTCCCATCGCAGGAGGCTCGCCGAATCAATTCATCCTCCTTGTGAATTCATTCTATATGCGAATTCAATTTCCATGCAATTGCCTTGCTGTCGATTTGTTATATATATTGTGTATTTGTATTCATCTGTGACCAGTTTATCTGCTCATTGCAGACGGACCCCCCACCCCTCCCCCTACCTTTGATGGGGAATTTTGACAAAGATAGATTGGGCCATCTGTGACACTATTGAAGTTCAATATACTCTGAGGCTTTCATTTGCTCAGAGGAATTTTAATTGCCGCAAAGTAAACAGAGGTTGGTGTTGGATTCTGAAATGACTACTTGTTTATGAGTCGCCCGGCACGTCGACGTCTAGAACACGCATACAGGTGCACACGCATGGGCGCACACGCTGAGGTCGGTGCAATGTTTGTGAAATCGTGATGATACCCTCGCAGCAGCACCTGGATATTTTTCCCGACAGCGCTCTAATGACTCTAGCTATACGTCTGTTCCACAAAGTCACACGCAAACATAATATCACCAACAGAGGTATTTATAGTGACACACACACACACACACACACACAGTCAGTAATGGAGTAGGATTTATAATGGGGCGAGGCTGATGTCATACTGCTCTGTCCCTACGGCAGTGAGTCATGCTGTTCGTCTGTCCCTCTCTTAAATCTTTGTCTAACCTATCTTGAACTCATTACCATGGGGAAACCCACCGTGAATCAAATCTTGATAGATGACGGTGTTGTATGCGAGAGACTTGAGATGGGTGGAGGGAAAGCAGAAAAGACAGGCGGCGAAATGAAAAGGCTGATAATATTCTTTCTTGACTGCTGTTCTCGTTGAGTGGTTTTATGAAACTCCACAACACTTGAAAGTGTATCAGTAACTCACTTCGATCTGGCTTGTCTACACGCTGCTGCCCGAATAGCCTTGAGCGTACTCGGCCGTGTCTTCAGATGAGTTGGGATGCAGCCCAAATGTTTGTCACGAGAGTAGTCCATTGGCAACATATCTTTTTGCTGGACCAACCAGTAAAGTAGCTCTGCTCAAGACTCTCGCAGCAGATGGAATTGTTGCACTGGCTTTTCAGACGTAAACTAAATAAAATGTTCTTTTTACTTTTCACTTTGGTTGCTATTGCCCACTGTTGTGAGTATAACTCCAAATCACATGCAACAATTTAAGTTTGCCTTGAAACAAACACTGAACTACAGCTCGAAGGTGACGTAAACACACGGGTAGACAAAGAATGGAAAGACACATACTAAATACACAGGGGAAGGCAGGCAACGAGGCGCAGGTGGAAACAATGAGGGCGGGGCTTTGCAATCACACAGGGGGAGGAGTCTGGAACGAGAACAGGTGAAGGGAATAAACAATCAGGAAACACTGGGAAGACACACACAGAATACACACGGTGTTACACCTTCGTTATCTTTCTCTTGATGTCTCATGAGCCTGTGTAGCCCGAGGTCCTCTGCCTACAGGAAGCTATACCTGATAACTATTCCTGCATCCCAGTGAGAGAGTGAAAGTCAGGGCTTTTGTTGTCAGAGGTCTTCAAGACTGTGTGCAGTGATTTGCCTGAGGAATTCAGGCTGGCACAGCCAGTATCCTGCTCCAATTCTCTTCTTTACCACAAGTAAACTGAACTTTTTGATTTAAATTTTTTGCTTACATTGATTTGATGATTTTATTCATCATGAAGCTTGTTTGCACGTTTCAACGTATGTGTTTGCAAAGGTTGTGAATGAGTTTTCTCCCACCACGAAGCCCTCAGAATCCACCCCGCTGCATGTTGTACTCCCTCTCAGGGGAAAAACAACAGCTGACTTGGTTGTTTGACATTACCGGTTCACTAATATCACGTGTGTTTCTGATATTATGTGACCTGCTGTCAAATATTTATGTAGAAGCCAAGTTAAGATGCACATTTTCAAATTGATTAATAATGTATTTCTCATTTTGGGGATTATGAAAGCTTCAGTTCAGCTCCTCTGCTCACATGTTCTGCCAATTAACCTTACATAACCTTATTATGCTTTACCCCTGTTTTACTTTACTAACCTTTCTGCTTTACTGATCTGTCCCTTTGTCTTTTATCCATTTTAATTGTGAGGAACTTTGTAACCTAATTCCTCAGAAGTGGTATGTAAATAAGGGTATTATTTATCTCTTTATATTATTATACTGTTAAGCATGCAGTGTGCTATCAATTATGTGGCTTTTTAAGCCATCATGCTAAACCACTAACTGAGCGGAAATTATGTAAATCATATGCAAATTGCATTCTGCGTGGATGCTGTCACACGCACGTAGAATGCTTTACAGCATTCATGAGCCGAGAAAGCAGCAATTATTTGTGACAGTCAGATGAAGAAAACAGAGAGGCGGGCGGGCGGAACAGAGCCACTGACACAGAGACAGATGAGTACAAAGAGAAAGACAAACATCAGCGCAAACGAACAGAGGGAGGAGGACGGGTATTAAAATGTTAAGAGCGAGGGCACAACACGGAGAGGAAAAGAGATTGAAGAGAGGAGAAGGAGAGTGACGGAGACGCGGCTGTGTCCCATCCATCATGGAGTGTTTAGCGGGCTCCAAGTGCTTATGAATGATGTTGGGACACAGATCAGTCAGACTAGAAAGTGAGGACTGGGCACACACAGATGGGTGTTGCGGATTCTAATGTAGTCTGAAAAGTTCATCTGCATTTAAAGCTTGGAAATAAATGAAAACTTCTCAAATCCGCTGAATAGTCAACTAGTCAACGCAAACACCAAAGATGTAAATGCTGGTTGTTGTAAATACCAAAAGAAGAACTGGAAGTTACTATTCAGAGGGCATGCATTTTTTTAATAATGTTCCTACTGGTAGTTTGATTGAGGAAATATCTGTGGATAGACACTAAAAATAGTTTGTAATATCACTTAAATTCCAGCACTCCAACTTTGTGAAGGGAGGAGTGAGCCAAAAACTGTTGCATCCGCCCTTTGGGCCCTTTTTTGCTCTTTTAATAAATGGAAAAATTACGCAAAATACTCCTAATGCTGCATTATTATATATTTCCTGACACAAAAAGTGTGAGGAATAAAAAATTCAGTGTGCTGTGTTACTATGATAGTTTAGTTTAAATCATGCATGACTCCTTGCACCGGGAACAAGGTTTTGTTGTCAAAGTCATATTCTCTGTGAAAAGTGCAGATAGCCCTGGTCCCTGCTGGTCAGCCCCAATTCCTGTTTCTCTGCGTCTCCCGTCTCCCTCTGATTTTGTCTTCCTTGTCTGCTTTCACATTCGATCTCTCCCTCCTTTTGTCACTATGGACTTCATGCTGTCTTTCCTTTGCTCTTCTTCACTTTATCTTCCTCGATCTGTCAGCCTTTTATCCGTCTCTCCGAGTACATCTGCTCCGCTCTCATCTCTGGCTTTCAGATGCGTACTGCCGTTGCCGTCTGCCTCTCCGAGCATCTGTAGCTTTAGCCTGACAAACACCTCAGTTAATCACATGACAGTCATCCTAATTAATTAAAACTTGGGTCATATGACATTGAGGGAGCACCGAACACTGGAGTCTGTTTTAATCAGACTCACTGTCTGCTTGCATGGGCTTCATTAATCTCTTCCATGAAAGGAGGGAGATTGCGAATCATCACTTTGTTCCACGCCGTCTTTCAAGTCTTACACATCATTTCTCACATTGGATGAACGCACGCAGACATGCAGGAGCATGCACGTACACACGCCGCATGGTTGAGTGGAGAGAAGCTGCTGTTTCATAAGCCAGGTCGTGGCAGGTCGGCCCCCTGCGTACAACATATTTCCACACACTGTTTGCTCCTCGTCTCCTCACTTTACTCTCTGCTGCCTGTCCACTCACTTCTTCTTCTACTCACTTATATTTGGCTCTTTCTCTCCAGGCTACTATTCATATTTTCTCATGTCTTCTTTCTCTCTGATCTGTTTTTTTTTCTCCGTCTTTCTATTTTCTGCTGACGTCCTTTTTATGGTCCCTGTCATCTTTCCTTGATCATCTCGGCTGCATATGTTTTTATATATAGACGAGCTTTATTTTGCTGTAATGGGGCCACTGGGTATGTGCTTTAACTTCCCTGTTGAGATACTGCAGCTACTTTATAATTGTTCATTTCCTTCTGCAGTTCGTGCAAAGGTCAGGAGGCCACTTATTAGTCTTTGTCTCTATAATCTATGTTAAATAGTAAATATTAGAACCAAATGCTGGTGCAGGTGCAGCATGTCCATATATCCGCCGAACAAATTATTAAAACTTGGTTTTGGACTATTGGTCAAAGCAAGCAGTTTATTCAATGCACCTTCATTGTCCATACTCTTGCTGTATGAGCTGTAAATACAAGACCAAAATGCTTTCGGCTGCACCGTTCCATCAAATGGAAATATTCTCGACGTCTTGTGCATTTTAACCACTTTTTCCCAAAATTCAGCCTGACATATTCGGTATCTTTTAAAAACTTTGGGTCTGCCACTAGAATGTTAACTCTGGGTTCTTTCGTGTTTTAACAAAGCCTGGACAAACAACATACGGTTGTGCGGACTGTTCTTCCAGATTCATCATCATCAAAAGACTTTTCCACAGCGCTACGAGGGATCAAAAACTCCACAGGATATCTTTTAATTAATGTATTAGATGTTCATTTTCTGTCATTCATCTTAACGTGCAATCAATAAATCATGTCGGCACTATATTTCACACTCTCCACCCCTCATGCACTAGTTGCAGCTCTTTTCAGAATGAGACTGTTGGCTCACAGCTTGAATCTAAAATGCTGTCACTGTCCCCTCACATCTCTTGTCTTCCTACCTGCCGTTTGTCTTTCAACGCTATTTTAACTCATCTTGTTTTTTATTCGCTTGTGTATCCTTAACTCCCCATCTATTTATGCTGTCTTAAGGTATGTCAGAATATTTTAAACTATAAACAGTTCCTCAGAGTGGCGTTACGGATTTCGGTTTCTTTTATCACACTTCGCCAGCGACTTGTCAACTACTCAGAAGTAGCTCCCATATAGGCACTTCATTTAGCTGAGAAAGGTCTTACGCGTTTTTTTAAATCCCCAGTGCAATAGGATCTTAAACGCCTGGAGAACAAGACACTCAAAACACAGACAGTAGCAGACTGACTCTCGATTTGATGCTTTTCACGTTGTTTACTGGCTCATTTGTGTGAAGTGTGCTCTTGTGGGAAATTACTGTATTATTTTCATTACTAGAACACAATGACAGTGACATGATGACGACAGCTTTGCAGGTCTATATTATACATACAGTGTTACTTACACAGTGACAACTTATAGTCTTGATTTTTGTCTCGTAATTCTCTCTTTGTCTCCCAGTTGTCAGAAGCCAGGGACAAGACACTTGAAGGTGTGACCCGAACTGTTGATTACAAAGAACTAAAAGGCAAAGACCTGTCAACTGTAGACCTGGTCAAGAAGATCGAGCAGGTAAACAACATTACAAGATGTTTAATGTGTGTGCGCATATTGCAGAGGAGCATTTTATTTTTTATTTTTTTCAATCATGGTATCTACTTAAAGAATGATGGTCTTATTTTCATGTTTTTTTTTAATGATGAGACACATTCCTGAACAAAGGCCATAATCATGGCATCCCTATGCATTTAGCTGGAGGTGAATCTAGCAGAGAGGGAGAGGCAGTGGCTGGAAAAAGAACTCCTCGTGGACCAGGTGACCCGGCTCTCGAAGCCACTCAGCGAGCAGGCGGAGAACTGCCATCAGGACAGACTCTCGCTGGCTATGAAGGTAAGATCCACTTTGACACGGACAAGAGACGAGGCTTAGCCCATGTACACACAGACAGAAACACACATAAACGCTCAGATTAACACACACGTGCAAGGACACTTGTTATATCATTCACCTGTTTCTTCACAGTTGTTTTACCTCCCTCTGTGTCTCTCTCACGAACACACTCGCACATTGTTTGAGGGGCATGAGCGGTCCATGTGAGGAGCACGCAGAGCGGGCATTAAGGAGTTCACCGAGCATTCCAGTTTCCTTGTGCTCCGGCTCTCTTTCCCTCTCACTGACTGTCTGATATAAATAGCTTCAAGAACCAGGTTCAACAAGGTTGTAATAACTTAGGAAATGCAACAATGACGTGAATGAAGATGAATTTGGCATTGTAATGTACTGCATCAGCATTTGACGTCAAGACAGATCAAAATCAAATCAAATATTTTGAACTATTAACTTCACAACTTTAATCTTGTGTGTATCAATCATTAACTCTGAGTCCAAATGCAGCTTGAATCCGTGTACGATTCAGCTAATCTGTGTGTTTGTGTTGTCTGTCTGTAGTTAAACGAGCTCCGAACTCTCATAATCGACACCAACCACCGCATGATGGCCGTCTCGGCAGAACTCTCCATGAAGCAAGCTGTTGCTTTGTCTCTCCAACAAGAGATCAAAGAGAGAGAGCTCCAGGTCAGAGATGGTCCCAGCCACTCACAGCTCAAACCATGCACCAGCAACAGTGGGCTCTTGGATGAACATTCACCCCTCAGTCTCCCACTGCCTTTCTTATTGTTCCTGTCTCTCTCCACTGAACGCAATCGAAGACCAGTAACGTCTCGCTGTGTCCCATCATTCACCTCGAACCTATTTGTCTTGCTTATTTGCACAGAAAAACAAATCGGGAGGCAAACTGAGACAAAATAATATTAATTAATCATTTTCATTCAGAAAACTCCAAGAGGTACATGACAATGAAATGTCAATGAACGAAAAAGAAACCATGCAAAAATAAACTAATTAATTAATGCAATGAACTCACCCGGGTGAGGTAACTTAGTCATTCCCTATATCGTCTTATTGTTAGTGGGAAGTCTTGAAAGAATGGCTTTAGTTTCACATTTCCCACACCCCATCTTGTCTGTGAAGCTTCTGACAGTCAGGCTTTCTACTTCAACATGACATTGTGAAAGAAAGCTTGTTGTTAAAGGACGAGCAACTAACAGCACTGTATTTATATTACGGTGTTATTGGTGAGGATTAGTAGTCTTGTACATATAACCACCTGAACCTGTGTGAAGTTAGCATGTGTTTGTTTGTGTGGAGACGTGGCCTCAAAGCTCACGTCTGACTGCCAGTGATTTTCACTGCCACGGCTCCCTGATGATCTCGTGGCTTATGGAGGACAGAACATTAGATTCTTTGTATAAATTATAATTACTTAAACTTCGATGACAATCGCCAAAGAAAATGACTGCGAAAAGACCAGAAATATATATATATGTATTATACACATCCCCCACCACAACTCTTTATTCAACAGGCTGTTATTAAGTCAAAACCCCTGGATGACACCATCCTCGTTGCAGGTACAGGTTAGGTATCTGCAGGATTCAGGGCTGTCACAATATCAGATGTTTTTTACTCTATTATCGTGGCCAAAATAATTCCTGATATCGATATTTTTACAATATCTTAAGAAAAATATCTTAAGAAAAAAGAAAAAAAGCTGGCACCAGCAGCCCATGAGCAAATTCCACATCCATAGCAACCAAGAGAAGTTCCAAGGTTGTTCACATTCAAGCCACATAACCTGATTTAGCTACCTAGCTGCCTGCTCCTACACGTGGTGAAAATAACAGTAAGTCAGCCTCTGATTGCTTATCAAATAAGTCATGTAGGTGTGAAACATTATTCTGATGTTCAGTTGAATGCGATTGTGAGTTAGGGGTGAGGCTAAGGCTTAAATTACAATAAGCTAACTGCCTTGCATCTCTCCTGGCTTGTAGAAAGCAATCGTTAGTTAAACACCTTTGTTTTGCACCGCTCCATCATTTATTGTTTTTCTGGGTGTCAACCTCGATAAAAAAGTAATGTAGTAGTAATCAGGTGGTAATCAGGTGGTAATCAGGTGCCAGATCGTAAACACGAATCCAGGACCAAAATGGAGGACACAGCGCCGGGAAAAAAACTAAAATATGGCGAGACAGGACGTGCACCTCTGGTGTCGTTGACCCAGGGAGGAGGGGCCTACTTTGAATGTTCAAAACTTTAAAAAAGTATTTATTCTGCCTCTAAGACAAAGAGGCATCAGTTAAATCTCAAATATGTTGAACAGAAAGTCTCACTGTTGTCTGTCTCAATTAAAGATTAAACTACTAAAATGATTTCCCGAAATGCCTTCCAAATGTATCAAGAGACGTGTGCTAATAACCTGAAGAACCCCTGAGGCTGATGTATGCCTGCAGCTGATGTATGCCTGCAGCGCGCCGCTGCCACAAGTAGAAGTAGAAAATACAGAGGCATAACTTTGCCCAAATTCTGACAGTAATGCGACCATCTGTTTTTCGGGCGCAGTTAGAGTCGAATTGAGCCAGGAGAGTGCCGAGTGATAGGAATACAAAGTGTTTCGCTCTGCCCCTGTGTTCCCAGATGGACAGGTGCCAGAGGCAGCTGGAGCAGGGCCTGCCACCATGCCCTGAGTTAGAGGCGGAGTGGAGGAGGATGCTCCGAGACAAGAAGAGGCGACAGAGGGACAAAGAGGAGAGAGAGAGGGTAAAGACACACACACACACACACACACACACAAAGATCACCGGTCAAGAATTGATTAAAGCACTGAGGGGCATGGAAAGAAGATAGAATGACAAAAGGAAATAGAAAGAAGTGGAGCGGGGGACACGACGTGGAGCAGCAATCGATTAAGACTGAGGGACAATAGGGGCGGCTGTACACCTGGACATGCACAGACTCAGACGGAGAAGTGAGTAGAAAACGCTCCGCACACAGAGATTAGACAGGACGGAGGGTTGTTTTCCCCACATGCACAAAGACGAGGCAAGAAGAGCAAACAAACAGAATTAGACGCGGTCTACACAAGAGAGGCACACAGACGGGGATCAGTTGTGTCTGAAGCCGGTCTGTTGTTGTAGCGATTTGTATTTTCTCACCCAGTTTATTTCAGCTGATAGCCACTGGCCCAGAAAGACGCCACACTGCTCTGAATGCACAATGCATAACCAATAAATACAAAATCGGAAGAACCCTGCAGAAGCCGAAATGTTAGTGTATCTGATTTAAGAATTCACGCTTTTTTTACTACATTTAAAGATTTATTATTTTTCAAGGGCCTCTTTTTGAAATGTAAATGTATTTCATGAACCTGATGAGAAGAATATGTTTTGTCCTGTTTATTTATTGCCAGTTCCTGCAAAAAAAATTGCATTCAAATCCATTATTCCTTGTTTTGTGTGGAGTCCTTAGATCACATGCCAACAGATAAACTGTTCATATGCATGAGAAAATCGCCATCTCTTTGAAGTCCAGTTAGATTTAGGCGCAGTTCATTTGCATGCTGTTGTGGGGTGAAAGTCAAAGGGAGGGCTATAGTGTCGCGAGGACATGTGCACACTGGGAGAGTTTTTTCTATTTTTTTCCTCAGCAGAAGGCTGATCCATCATCCATATTGGCTTCACATCAATTTTTTTCCAGCCACTGCCAGTGACAAAAACAGTCTTTTTATGATATATATTTATACTGTGTGTTTACTAAAAACTACAATACCCAGCTGTTTACTCTACATCACAGCAGCTTTCAATTGATGTTGTTGTTCATCACTTCTCATCCTGTGGGTGTGTCAAAGTCATCGGTGCATCAAAAATGGATCAAAATTGAATCAGTGGTTGTGATTCTTGTCTCATGCACTCAACTGTTCTCTCGTGCCTTTGTATTATCTTGAAATTAAAACATACATTTGTTATTCCATTTTCATGATTGAAATTCAGGAATTCAAACTATTTAGTCCAAGGTCTTGCAGTCTTGCATCAAATATTAAACCTGCCTCTGGTGTGTGTGTGTGTGTGTGTGTGTGTGTGTGTGTGTGTGTGTGTGTGTGTGTGTGTGTGTGTGTGTGTGTGCGTGCAGCTTGCTGAAGAAGAGGAGTGGAACCAGCTGCCTAATGGAGAGTACACCACGGCTGAAACCCGTCCGAATGCGTACATCCCCCAGTCGGACGCGCTCCCTCTGCCCAAACCCTACGGAGCCCAGGCCCCCTTCAAACCCACCCAGCCAGGAGCCAACATGAGACACTTCCGCAAACCGACGCTCAAACCCTTAGAGATATAGAAAACAATACCCGTGTATGCATAAACCTGTGGATGAATTACATTCATACAAATATATTTCAGTGATTTACCTCATTTCTATCTCACACTCCCATCTGCTCTTTACATAACTCTGTGCCGCGCCCTTGTCCTCCTCCCTGCATCTCGTGTATGTTCTCAGTGTCCAGCATACCACTGTTGTATTGTCATATGAAAGCGTACTCGTGGACTGCATCTGGTACTCATTTTGTATTTACTGGCAATAGCTTGTTTACACTCTTTCTTTCAGTAACACAAAATACCGGAGGAGAATGGAAAGAAAGATAAAGGGCACGGGGCAGATGAAATGTGTGTGTATTGTTACATCATGTCCTCCAATAAAATATAAATAAATTACTTCTGTTCTTGTAATTTTATCGTCCTCTCTATATACATTATTTCTTTAGAGATGCTGGAATATTTCTACATATTCTTCAGTCTTGTTGGCTTTTCATCCTGCACACTTTAAGCTCTAACCCAGGCTAAGAGTGCCTGCTTAATGCCTGAAATGATAAATGTAAACATAGAGAGGAAGACCCGGCAATGAAGGAGCACAGAGAATGACAAAGGGAGAGGAGAATTTAAATGAAGTGGAACAAGGAATGGCAGTCGGAGAAGAGTCGGTGGAAGAAAATGGATAAAAGTGGAGCTCTAAATGGGGTGGGGAGTTCAGAGATGGTCACTGGTGACCAAAAGAAAAGTAATTTGCCTTTTTAAAACGTAAACAAATGTTCTGGAAGTCGTTCTATCTGCTGATCTTGGCTTGAGGGGAAAGTAGTCCTGGTGTCAATGTGCACATTGTGCAGCTCGCAAGCACGCTTGTGTTTGTGAACAGGGCCGGCGATTGCTATAGGCGAACTAGGCGACTGCCTAGGGCGACAAATGGGTTGGGGGCGCCCTGAACAAAGTTCATGTGAAGGCCATTACTGTGAGCAGTCATTTCACAGATCCTGTGCTTCTGCAGTTTTTAAAGTAGCTCAACCAATGTGGAAGAATATGAATCAAAATATACACATACTCGTGTTTAGGAGGGAAATAAACATCCAAGTGTAATTACAAATTGGTGTGATTAAGCTTTTGGTTCATTAATTTCCCCAATAAGCTACGGCTCAGGAGACACGTCCCTCCCACCTGCATGAATCAGCCGTAACAGGTGCATTAAAACTAGTTAGGGAGCTAGAAAAACAGCCATAATAATGAACTAAACGGTTGAAATAATAAGCTCCAAGTAAATGGATGGATATTTAAAATGATTAGCCAAAAGTAATAGGTAAACCCCTGCTGTAAGCTTAGTTTGCGATACATAATGTGTTAGCTAACCACTTGACAGGTTTAAACAGGAAGCAGGTCGAGTTTATTAGATTTTGAGGCAGCCCTGTCCACCCAGGTGTGTGTGTGTGTGTGTGTGTGTGTGTGTGTGTGTGTGTGTGTGTGTGTGTGTGTGTGTGTGTGTGTGTGTTCATCCGCTGCAGGCTGATGGTGAAAACTGTCAGATTAGCGTAGCCTCTAACTGTTTGTGCTTATTAGCCGGCTACATAACGCTCCCTGCATAACAGAGTTTGGAGGAGGCAATAGAGAGGCGGAAAAAAATGTCATTCATTCACATTAAAAAGAGGAATTTCCCCAGAAAAGATGTTTTGAGATGATTGTACTGAGGTGGGAAACATGAAAATAAAATAAAATAAATCACTGGAAAGGATTGTGTAATGGTATTGCAAAGCAAACATAAAAGCGTGATGGGTGCGTTCCTCCCGAAACGTGACGCGGTGTGTATGATGACTGATGCTGAGATTAGTTCCTGAGTCTGTCCAAAACACTTTCATATCCTTCAAGCTGTTTGCCTGTGAGTTGAGATCATTGCCTCATTCATCTCAAACTCAACAATGTAACTGGCACTCGGTTTGTCAAGAGTTCAAAGGGAATTCAGAGAACACAAAGAAAGCTGAGGCCCAGCTGTTGCCACAAAGCTTATCTGTACACACATTCTTTATAGGTATGGCAGTATTTCAAGAAAAATACACAGCATTTGAAAGAAAAAAAAACTCTTTATTTACAATCCATCTTACAAACTTATTTTGTGTAAACATAAGACACGGTGATTCTGAAATCCCTTTTTTTCCCAGCGGAATTTTGTAATATATTAAATGAAAGTGCGACATGAGATATGAATCATCTCTGGCATTTAGACACTATAAAAAGGATTATGACCACATGCCACACACACACACACACACACACACACACACGCGCACCATATACTGTAAGAGCTCAGTCATGATAGAGGATGCAGGCACCTTATTAAAACCACACGTTTGAGAGTGTGTGTGTGTGTGGACAAACTTCTTAGTTGTTATTCTTAAATTCATAAGGCCTTATCATTAACCCTGTACTGTCCTGTTTGATTTGAAAGGCATGTTGTAGACTGATAACACAATGGGCTGTATAAATAAAGTTACTATAAAGTTATTGATGTCTGCTGTTTTCCTCCAATGTATTAACTCTATACTATACTATACTTTTTTAGGACCAAATGTAGCAGAGTATCAACAACTAATTGTCCTTCATGAGCTAAAGGTCCATGGACCATGTCAGTGGAATTCACCTTTAAGTAAGAAGTAATAATGTGTTATTTCGTCTTTTAAAAGGTTTAATAGTTTCACTTTAAATCAACATGGAGACAGTTAAAGACTCTTTTAGTGACAATGTTTAAACATTAGAAAAATTGCTGAAGGGTTTTGTAGAAAAACATATCTATATTTCTCAAATATAAAGAAATCCACAACATAGGTATCTTACCATCATTAGTATCAAACACATTTTAAATGATGCCCGGTCCTTATTGTCCATTCAGCATCGGTGAATCCTCTACATATTCCAGACACTCTCAGTTGTCTCAAAATCCATGGCTTTGGCATAAAGTCACAGTGTATTTCCTATGAAGAGCATGTCGTTTTAAATCTGCCGGGTCGCCTCACTGAGTTATACGAAGCCCCTTTCAGCAGTAAAGATTGCTCATAACTCAGAGTTAATATCAAATTGAATGTACAGCAGCCACTGACTGACCATATCAAGCTACTCTGTCCATAAAGCTTTTGTCAGCATGTAATCAAGTTGATGGGGTGCAGCGGCATTACGGAGAGCGCAGGAGGATAAAACAAGAGTTTGATTTATAAATACCGTTTGCAGTATTTTACATCAGTGACCATAAATTGCATGAAAGAAAATGGAGAAGTTGTGCAGAGAATTGTTGCTGCTACAGTTCACATAAAGAGCTGCCTGCAGTCATTGATTTTCAATAAATATTTGAAAAGCAAGTTTCCCTTGAATTGAATTAAACCACTAACTGAAGACCTAACTGTTTTCTATTGTGTTATAATGTTTGGTACTGTAGATATTGTCCCTTGCACACCTGAATGATTATGAGGAAAAAACATATTCTCCCCTCCATCGTTCCTTCTCTGGGGCGTCTCCATCCATCTACCCCTCTCTCCCGTCCTAATCTTTCATCAAGCACTGAGAGCTTGTTTATGAGCGCTCTGCCTTTCAATCTCTCCATTCATCTTTCACTCCTCGCCTCCCGTCCCTCCATCATCCATCCATTCGTTATTTATCCTCGAGGCCCAGACAATGATGACCGTTCCCTGAAACACATTTTCCCCCTCATGCGTTTCTCCCTCAATCCATCCACCCCCTCCCTCCCTCCCTGCCCCGACATGTTTCATTTCTTTTCAAAGCCCAGCAGTATTAGCGTCTGTTTGAGAGCCGTCTCCTCCACGAACCTGGCGTCCACGTTCTCCTGTTCCTCGAAAGGGTTCAGAGCTGCAACACAGGAAGGAGGCGTTAGACAGAGATTCCGCTTCTTATAGAGGATACAACACAACCGCACACTTCCTTCCTTCCAAAGCACGCACATAAACGCACACATTCTGCCTTAATCCTCCAAAGGCCTCCAAAATGTATCTAGAGCAGGCCGGGTACAGACCCACACTCACACATACACTACCTTGTTCCTCTATATCAGAGAGTATTTTTGCCAAGTAGGTAAGGGGCAGAAACTCCGGTCTGAAGCCTGGCTTGTCTCTGCTGGCGAACGCACATCCCTGAGGAGGAAGACAAAACAAAAAACACAACTGTGGGCTCTGCAGTTTTCAAGGATGCACACAGTCAAGATAAATCTGCAGCAAATCCCCAAACTAGTCCCCTTAACTCACTTGTGTTTCTCTTCTGCATGAAGTTGGCTGGAGTTTAACTTTTTAGGCAGCCATAAATTCTTATCTATCAGTGCACAAAATGCCACTGGCTCCGCTGGGCAATTAGCTGACTGAAAGCAGCCAATAGCATCGTGAAGTGGATGGATGATGGGTTGGCTGTACTGCTGGGGTCACTGTTTAAACACGTGTGATAAAGAATGCCAAAGAGGACTTTTTTTTTTTTTCTCTAACATTGCAGAAATAAACGCTTTTTTTCTGGAGTTAACATTTTTAGGGCTGCAAGGATTCCTTGTCAGAAACTTGTGATAATAGCCCATCACAAGTTTCCAGAGCCCAAGGGGATTACTTCAAAAAGCTCGTCTTGTCCGACCAACAGTCTAATATCCAAACAGTTTGAATTTACAAAGATGTAAAACAGCCTTACATTTGAGGAGCTGGATCCAGCAAATGGTCATTGGCATTTTTAGCTCATCCAATACTGTGGTTTATGATCAATAACCTGCGCAACTAATGCCATTCCCACAAGCCTCAGCTGTACTTTGTGTTTATTGCTAATTAGCAAATGTTGTGTGTGCTATTCTGCGGTGTTTTTAAGTGTGTGCATCCCTCTCTGCAGCATGTGCGACACACTGCGTTACCTTGCTGGTGTGTTTCTCCAGCAGCGTCCTGGTATAATCTCTGGAGATCGAAGCTGAGCTGACAGGATGGTCCCACATATGGTAGATCCTCTGCTCCATAGGCTACAAGCACACACACACACACACACACACACACACACACACACACACACACACACACACACACACACACACACACACACACACTAGAGTTTACATTTCAGACATGTAGCTCATGTTGTCATGAGAAGCAATAATCCCTGAAGCGAAGTGAACATCGGTCCTTTTCTATTTTTCCATTTATTGAGGAGTCGATCGCTATTGAGGGATTCCAGAGAAATCATATTTTCCAGTGTTGAGCGATGCACATCACAGTAATAAATAGCACCTAAGCAAACAGAGACTACAGGTGTGACTGACAATGAGATTGAGATGAGATGGGATTATATCAACACCTTGATATAAACACAAGGCTATAAATCTGAACTGACAAAGAGCAGGTGTGTCTCTTGTTTATTTGTTACTGCAGAAGTGTGAATTACAATATGAGGTTTACCGGAGTGTGTGTGTGAGTGTGTGTGTGTGTGTGTGTGTTGTACCTGCTAAATCTCTCCTGCCTGCCAGACTCACCCAACAAAGGTCTGACGGGCAGGAAACAGAACTGAGACGCTAAACCAGGGGTGTCAAACTCATTTTAGTTAAGAGGCCGCATGCTGCCCATTTTGACCCCAAGTGGGCCGGACCAGTAAAATCACAGCGTAATAACGCATACATAATGACAATATTTCCATCCATCCATCCATTTTTGGCCGCTTATCCGGGGTCGGGTCGCGGTGGCAGCAGGTTCAGCAGGCCGACCCAGGCTTCCCTCTCACCCGCAACACTTTCCAGCTCATTCTGGGGGATCCCGAGGCGTTCCAAGGCCAGCCGGGAGATATAATCCCTCCAGCGTGTCCTCGGTCTTCCCCGGGGTCTCCTACCAGTTGGGCGTTCCTGGAAAACCTCTAATGGGAGGCGTCCAGGTGGCATCCTGATTAGATGCCCGAACCACCTCAGCTGACTCCTTTCGACACGAAGACTCCAAGCTCCCCCCTGATGTCCGAGCTTCTTACCCTATCACTAAGGCTGAGCCCGGCCACCCTACGGAGGAAGCTCATTTCGGCCGCTTGTATCCGAGACCTCGTTCTTTCGGTCACGACCCAGAGTTCGAGACAATATTTCTCTATGTTTAAATCATTGGTGAAGGTTTTTGGATGATAAACCCTGTTTTACGGTCTTTCTTCAATAAACTAGAAACATAAAGACCAACAATTCAGACATCAGCCCACTGTTTACCTGCCTGGGCTCTCCTCTGCAGATTCCATCGCAGTTAGGCAATATGGTTAGTAAAGTCAGTGGTGTGATCAATTGCGTCTGTGGCTCAATGGTTAACATGCATGTCTTACAATCAGAGGATCAGTGGCTTGAATCCTGACTGAGGTATTTTAATTTTTTCAGTTTTTTAATTTTTTTTAATTTTAACAATTATCCCGCGGGCCGGACCGGACCCCCTGGCGGGTCGGATCCGGCCCGCGGGCCGTATGTTTGACACCCCTGCGCTAAACACTCGACATTCCTCTGACCACAATGCGGACGAAACACACACGCACGCACACACACACACACACACACCCCTAACACCAGAGGAAATATACGCTGTCCACACGGGAACACAAGGAAGTTACACAAGGGTTAGAGACACGCAGACTCAGTGGTAACTGCCGACATTACCCATCCCCAACTCACACACACCAGCCGGTTACACGTGTGCTTTGTGATTGGCTTGAGGGGGGCTTCAGGGAGATGAGACCCAAAATAACTTCAAAACTCCTAATTGGACCAGAATGGGACGTTTGGGGAGCGAACCATCTGAGAAAAGAGGATCAAAACTATCCCCCTAACTAATAGATGGCATTACAATAGCCTCGCACATTGAGAAACTCCCTCCGGCCCCGAACTGCTACTTCTCAGCCCTGTCCTCAAAGTTTGTCCACTCAACATATCATTCGGATGGCAGGCTCCTCTAAACTACTCCTGGCCCTGCATAAAAACCTCATGTTGGACACACACACACACACACACACACTCACACAGAAGTACCTCAGGGAATCTCTTGAGTATGCTGAACTTCAGTCTCTCGTTGTCATCACTGTTGTCTAAATCTAAAACACAAAAGACAGAGGCAAAAAGAGGACATTACTTTTCTGAAGACAAATCTCACAGAAGAGGCGAAATAGTGCCATACATTCTCTCTATACTTGTATATCTAAATAATTTGCTCAAAATCCTTTCAAATTAAATATGGGATTAAAAGGGTTTCTATTTCCTTTATCTGGAGAAGCTTCATGTAAAATAAATGCAAATACAATCAACAAAAGCCAAGATTGCTGTAACGACTATAAATCTTTTTCCCCATGTTGATTTCCAAGGATAAAAAAGAATTAGAGGGAAATTTCCATTTTATAGAAAACTGTTTTGGCAATCAAAGCTTCACAAATGATCCCCCGGGAAAGACATTTCGGAGTCAGCAACACTTTCTTATCTTGGCTCGAAGACATTTTACAACATGTATTGTTTTGTGTTGCAGTGAGATCTCCATCCATTCAAAAAGAGCAGAGAGCCTCTGACATCCTTTGACCCAGCATATGAGAAGCAAAAAAACAACAACAACAACACAGAAACTGACTTCTCTAGGCGAGCAGAGGTTCTTGCCAGATTATTCATCTTTTTTATGAAACTTTCTTCACCAATACAGTGCAACTCATTGGCACTATTACTGCAGCCGCTGCACCTGATTATCTTTTTTGCCCTAGAATGACTTCTCCACTAGCAAAGGTTATTAGAGGGCAATGCCGTTCTGTTGGTCAGCCACCATTTTGGTCCAGACTGAAACATTTCAACAATTTATGAATGGATTACCATAAAGCTTTGTACAGACATTCATATTCCCCAAATGATCTTTCCTCATTAGGTTGACATTTTTATCTAGTTTTTAGTTTTAGCATGTTTGAAGTACTGTTATCTGTTTGTCTGTGCACTTTATTTTATATTAATAATGTAATTGTAAATTTAACATGCTTCTATTTCTTGCACTGTGTTTATCGTTTAATGTATGCACCACCCGCCATGACAAATTCCTTGTATGTGAAAACATACGTGGCAATAAATGTTCCTGATTCTGATTTTTATGCTTTACATAAATTGCAAAAACTGTTATCAGAGATCTGGACCAGCAGTTTTGAAAGGACCAAGCGAAGTAAGACTGGTTAGATTGGGAAATTCTAGATGAGACGGTGTGTGTGTGTTTGTAATGAGGCAGAACGTGCACATCTGCCCAGCCAACTGTCCAGGATAAAATAGCAGAACTCTTAGTAGAAATGGATATATACTTATTTTATCAATTCCTTGGAAGAAGTGATGCATGAGCCCAAAGGATGTTTCACAGTCCTGAAACATCATTTTCTCTCCCTTTGAAGTTTAAAACCATTTGGACCCGAGCTCAGCGCCAATGTTTAGCCTTGAAACAATACACACTCAGATATAAAATAAACAGAGTCAATGTTTTTGAGTACGGCACTGAATCCCCATGGTAGCTAACATTAACCTCTGACCTCTCTGCACAAACATTAACTAAAGTATGCAAAGAAAAGAGGACACGTCTTGCCTATTTCATGAGTCAGTCTGGTAAACGTTAACACATAATAATAACTCGTGACGGCAGCTGCCAACATGCTCACCGCTCCGTGGACCTGCTTCTACAGGTTCAGTGGTCATGACTTCATCCTCCCTCAGTAGCAAACATGAATGAATAATAAGACATTTTAAAATAAAACAAGCAACAACTTTCACAATGTCCCTTTACAAATCAGTGTTGATGATTCCTGGCCCTGATAAATCATTCTGAATTAATTAATCCTTCTTAAACCTAATGAGGCTACACATGCTACCAAATAGCTTGCGAGCTGGTTCTTCAACAGGTGTTAAAAAAGGACAAAAAGAGTACTCTGCAAGACAAAACTCAATGCTAAAAACTAAACTAAAATTTAATTAAAATATTAAGATTAAAGGAAAAAAATAAGAAATGGAGTTTTAACTAAATATTAGAGGCTCCCTATCAGAGCTGTTCACATCTGTTCGTCACACTTATGTCCTGTGGTTTTTTTGTTTTTTGTAACTCATAACAGGTGCAGTGTTGTATCAGCCACATGTACTGTATGTGGTAATGCTGAAAATATTACTGAATGCTGAGAAGCTCAAAAATAATGTTTACCAGTTACGAAAAATAAATACAGGTTTTGCAAGTTTGAGATGAAAGTGAATAGGACTATAAATCGTCAGCCACATTAGCAGCTCTGTGAGGTCCTAATAATGACTCTCATATGTTCATATATGAAATTTCATCCCAACAAACATCCTGAAATGAGTGTGTTGACCGCTTGGCTCTGCTCAGATAACAGTCAAAATATATACCACCTGCAACCACCTCTAATTTACAGCACCATTTTTAGTTTGCAGATGATGCACACCTTTTTCTTTCAGTTCCGCTTCTAAAGCGCAAATGCAAAAATCAAAGTTAAAATGTCCATGTCATTTCCCAGGCCCTTCACCCGAACAAGTGGGGCAGCGTCTTCCACTGTTCACAGTGTGGACGCTTGGAGCCCTGTCGGCTCTGACAAGCTGTGTTTTTGCTAATAGAAGTGAAAACCGAGGACGAGTGGACCGGCCCTCATTCCTGCAAGCTCGAAGCATTCTATCTCATTTATAGTTCTCAGTCATCTCATCGTGTTCTTCTTCTACCTGCTACTTGTTAGAGGGGTAAAACAAACCCAAGAAACAGCCCAGAGTTAACCAACTTTTCATTTGAATAATCACCGTCTTTCTAGCTGTTGGCTTTTCCCCTATTATTCCTCGCGCGGTGTATGTGGCTGCACTTTTCACAGCATCAGACCAACTGCTTCATTTTAGTAAGATGCTGACGTTTGTGGAATGTTTTTTTTTTAATTATATATATATATTTTTTTTTTTAACAAAAAGAGAAAGAGCCTCATGCCCCTTAATGACAACCTCTAATAAGGTCCCTGCTTTATGAATGAGTTCATGTTTCAAGTATTCTTCTGTTTGTTAATGCTGCCTCCGTCATATCTTTTACAATATTGATTCAAAAGCATATCTATTTTCATTATTACAGCATGTCAGAAGACATTTTAACAATGATTATTTGATTATTATTTTTTTGTGACAAATTGAAATCTTAACCTGAGAGGAACATACATGTCTGTACAAAATTGTATAGCAATCCATCCAATAGTTGTTGAGATATTTCAGTCTGGACTGAAGAGGCTGAGGATGAAATGATTGACTTTTCCTTGGAAAACTTCTCACATATGCAAAAATCTAGCTGTGTGTGTACGTACCTGTCATGAGCCGAGACACAAAGGTCTCCGTGAGCTGCAGGAAGCCGTGATCAATGTACTGAAGGAAGGTGTGATGAGGGAGGCAACGCACAGCAAACACCGCTAACAGGGTGTGATAGCCTGGAGAGACAAGAGGGAGAACAGTGGGGCAGAAACTTTTTGATGTTTCTGAAAACAACAAAGGAAGCAAAAGAGTAAAACTACACCACAGCCATGCTCGCGGCTCTGTGAGGCTGTATTTAGAAACAGCAGTGCTTTGAGCTTCATGCTGTCGTCAGCATGCTAGCATGTCCACATTGACAATGCTGAGGGAAGATGTTTAGCAGGTATTGGACAAAGAGCTGTGTTGTTAGCATGGTTAAAATCACCTACGACCTCAGTGAATAACTTCACCAAAAGGGACACAGACTCAGTTTGCCTGCTGTTTTACAGCTTCGCACCCAATTTACAGCCATTAACACCTGCAGCCTCAGTGTCAAGGGTGTGCTGCCTTGCTTCAGGGCCTGAGTCTCTTCCTCTTGTTGCCAGACAAGGATTCTAACCTGCAAACTGCTCCTCATGAGCCACTAAAGTCATGTAAGTGTGTAACAGGGGGGTTTATATGGCAAACACTGGAAAATGAATTCAAATGATTGAAAATGTATTCACACTCTGCTTTGCCCATGTCTGCGCTATGCTAATGTTTAACATATTTTTGGTTACATTAATGCTGAAGAGAGCAGGTATGTTGTCCCTCAGTGCAAACACACATTGTTATTCTGAGACAGAGATGGACTGGATTATAACATAACTAAAAGTTAGTGTGTGAGTGTGAGTGTGTGTGTGTGTGTGTGTGTGTGTGTGTGTGTGTGTGTGTGTGTGTGTGTGTGTGTGTGTGTGTGCGTGGGGTACCTGGAGGGAGGGGCAGGCAGAGACCCCTCGTGGCTTCCAGGATCCGAAACATGAAGTGAAGCACAGACCACTCGGCTGGACTGCCCCGTTGCGTCCTGGAACGCACACACAGAAAAATTCGGACAGGAATGTTATGTAACGTGAGCGCACACGTGAAGAAGGGTAATCAACAGCTTGCTCATGTGGACACACACAGTGGGGCAGGATGGAGGGTCTGGAGCGCACATGCGTGAAGATGAATACATGTGCACACACACACAGACACACACACACACACACACAGACACACACACAGTCAGTGCTTTATACATAACATTACATTAAGTCAGAAACTTTGACGAGGGAGGGCTACTCACAAGCACAAAACACGAGGGCCCAGTTTGTACTTCAGCCAGACGGACTCCAGCATGTGTCTGATGAGCTCCAGCTAAGCACACACACACACGCGCGCGCACACACACACACACACACACACACACACACACACACACACACACACACACACACACACACACACACACACACACACACACACACACACACACACAAACACAAACACAAACACATGTTAGTGCTTTCGGGAAGGAAATGCTTGACTAGATTAAAATGAAACAAGACATTTTTCTGCTACGACGATGTTCTCTTCATGGAAATGCACACTTGTTCGATGATCAGAATCCTCACTTCCCTCTTTTCATTTGTTCCTACTTCCCATATTCATTTCCACTGAAAACCAAGCGGTGGGTCCGGATGTGATCACACCTTTCACACACTTTCACATCATTTCGCAAAACACGTCTTTCAGCATACAGGATCATCTGAATGCACTTGACTCATTTGAAACATGCCCGCTGCGTGCTGGAGCACACACACGTGCCGAATAACAGGAAGACGATCTGCCTCCTCCACATCCTGCACACCAGTGGGAAACCCTCCACCGGTGTCCTCCACTGACCTCAGGGAAATCCAATTAGCTTCATTTATGTAACGAACATGCCCAAAATTAAAAAAGAGGTGTCAAAGACGAAAATCATGATCAGCTTCCCTGTTGTTGTTGTTGTTGTTTTTTTAACTTCTGCACAGATTTAACATCCTTCATTAAGTGTATTACAATGCCGTGTTTGTCTAATTAGCTCATTTTCTATGCACAATTTTCATGTTGTCTGTACACTAGTTACTGAATGGATTCCCAAATAAATAACCGCAGTGGAATTTAGGGACGTCTCTATCAATACAGATGTAGAAAGTAATGCTCTTAATCAGCAAGCAGTTGTTCCACTCTTTGGTTAACAGTATAAAATGAGTGTTGGATGCACACTAAAACTTTCTGTTATCAGATATTCATTGTTTGCGATTTTCAAGCTAAATAAATTATTCATTCCTTCTTCTCCAACTAACATCTCGTGTGCTCGTTGCTGATGTAATCCAGGGCCCTGAAGATAAAAACAAGTAAAAGGGAAATAAGTAAAAGGAAAACAAAAAGTTAAACAAGTGATTTAAAGCCACAGACTCATGCACACTATCCCCAGTGTGACGTTCTATGAGAATAAAATCTGTAATCAGCGATTTGTCTTAATGAGCCTCGGCCAGACAAAGACAATGTGACTCCCCTGCTGAGAAAAAGTTGAATAACCTTGGGTATAGAATTTTTTTTTTCGGTATAATTGTGAATATTGCAACCTATTTAAATCAATTCAATTTATTTTAATATGTATTCCTGAATAGTAATCATATTCAGCTATTGGCGGGTTGTTCTTTGCTCTGACATTGGCTACGTTATAAAAATGAATGTATCTCAGTTGTCTGTAGCAACAGGAAAGAGAAATAAATATCTATGACAATAATGTGCTGCGGAGCCGTAATCTATCACAGCAGAAGTTCCCTTGCTCTTAAAAGCTGTAATCCATTTCACCCCCAACTTCTCCCCTGTGTCAACGCAGCCATTAGTCTCAATAAGCACCGACAAGAGGTAGATGTTCTTTATTTGTGGAGGGGAAGTCAGCCCTCTTTGAAAATGTACCTCCCTGAGTTTTTAAAGCATGAGTCAGCCTGATGTGTAAGCACATCACCCGGCTGCTGAGTTACTCGACTGTTCTTGAACTAAAACGTCCCGGAAGGATGTTTCTTATGGGTCCTTTAGTGTGTGTGTGTTTTAATAAACCCTGCTCCCCGGATGAGAAACTTTTTCATTTTTGCTCCTCTGAATAAATTCAATAATAACGTTGGCCAGGATGCAGGGCGATGCCAAAATGATTACAGACATGCCCTTTTCTATTACTTTCATTTGGAGTCTGACGGCGTAGGTAGAAACTCATAAGCCCGGCGTACGGAGCTGAGCCGCCGACCTATCCAGCTGAGAGCAGGCAGGATTTGTTTTGTCTTTGTTACTCTGTCATTTGCAATTCCATAAAGTCCCGAAACGTGGTGCTTCCTGCTTTCTATTCAATTCCAGCTTTACCCTTGGCCTGATTTAATACTTTTGTGTTGATATATGCTCTATGTCTGCTTTCAGCGGCTCCTAGCTGTGAAGGGATTTACTTCCCAGGAATACTAAAGACTGACTTTACAGAACCAAGTACCTCTATAGGGGAGTGAGACGGAGAGTGGTAGCGTCTTTCCACTCGGTTATGCAGATCCCACCTGCAGTGAAAATAAATATGTGGGATGAACATTGCGTTTCCCACATCCCCACAAAAAGTCCCTGAGTAGTTGAGGATACATGTCTCAACCAGAGAACTGTTTGTTTTAGAGGACCGAAGCGGCGACCTGATGGCTTCCAGAAACCCCTCTCTAATCTGAAGAGCACACATCCATCTGTCAAACCATTTAACTTAAGTGGAGAACTCGCTGCCTTTTCCACTGAGCGGTCCTCGCTGTGAGTGGCACTTAACCTTGCCGAAAAAGAGTAAGGGCGAACATTAAATAAACATAACCCAAAGAACGATGTACCTCTAAATAAGAAAGGGTTCGCGGGAGTATACGCGGCTCTTGAACCTCCCTTTATCTGTGCAACACACGCGGTGTGTACCAACCAGTTTGGCTACGTAGTTGACGACCAGTGAGTCGATTTTCTTCTTCCCCATCCGAGGCAGGTGTCTGTTGAGATGCTCTCGGAGCTTGTCAACCGTCTGCAATGTTAAAAACACACTTATTATTTTCTGTGTGTGTGTGCGCGTGTATGTAGCCTTGAGTAAATGTTGTGTTTGCGTGTTTAGAGAATACTTTGCTGTGCACTCAGCAGGGTCAAATTGAGTGCAGCTTGACTTTTCCTTTGACTACAAAGTTTCAAAATTGATTTAACCATGGACTTGGAAAGGAGGGAAGAGAGGAGTCCTGTGGATGTGAGAGGTGGAGTACAGAAGATGAGTCTAAAGACAGTTGACAGAATGACCTGATATCCTTCAGGGAGGGAAATGGAATGGGGAGGAGAAAGACGGAGTGACAGGAAAGAAGAGGAATGAGAGGAAGGGGTAAAAGAATGATGGATGAAGTGATGGAGGGAATAAGGAGAGAAAGGCAGGAGGACTGGGTCATTCTAAGAATAGCTGAGGGACTGCTAGCATCTCGCCTGAACTCCATTAAATTGAAGCTATCTGCTCTTTAAAAACTCTGCTGAGCACAGGGAAAAATGGAGGATATAAAAATGTCCATCAAACAGCGTACAGTAAAAAAAAAAAAAGAGAAGAAAACGCAGGACACGGACCTTAAAATGCCCCTTTTTTAAAGCGTTGACTCATCTGAAGCGTAACTGGAGTCTCACCTAAAAGATGACTATGGTGGGAAAGGATCGTCTGTCAGCGTTTCACTGTGGATCTTTAGTGGTCTATATATCAACACATGTTAGAGGAAGAATTCCCTTCCAGGGGCCGGTGAACTGTTGCATGTCAACGATCTGGGATGCTCAAAGAATCTATAGAGGATTTCATCAATGAAGCGCTTTACTTTTTTCACTTGGCCTCATCTACTACAGTGAGTGTCAGCGGAGAGGAAAAAGACACACGCTACACAATTACTCAAACTAAAAAAAAAAAAAAAAGGATGCCAAAGTCAGCGGGCTATCAAAAGCAACAATGAGTGGTTCATTATTTTCTATTCTGCTACTGCTGTTTGATTTTGAGTGGTAGGATGTTAACTACAGTCTTTTTTCGGGGTCTTGCTTTAGAAATATCTGCTTGTTTTGTCATGACTGAATGAATGACTGGTCCTTTTATGGAATGATTCATTTGGCTGACAGCATTTCACAAGTGGTGCTTTTCAAAAGCAGACAAGTTACGACTAAAAGCCTTTTTGGAATCTTTTGAATGGCTTTCTTACTTCCAACCAGAGGATTCTGGTACTACATTACGGCCATAGGTATGTGAAGGCAAAGCTGATTGTATGTATACAGTATACTGGGACCACGTTTTTCTGAAAGTTTAGATACATCCGACTAGATGCTTCCATGTAAACTCACCGTATTTCCAACCCTCATACTACCAACTCTGTAGTCACACAATCGTCTTGAGTTTGTCCGTCCACCAACGCGACACACTCTAAAAACTTTAAATTGGATAAATTTATTGGATAAATCAAAGCCAGAGTTCCAATTTATCAAAGATTTGGATGGGGCTGAGGTCAGGGCAGGCCAGTCGAGCTCTCCACACCAAACTCAAGATAAAGAAATGTATTTATTTATCCACCTGCCTTTGTGCATAAGGTCACCGTCACGTTGGAAAAAGAAAGAACCTTCTCTTAAAAAAATGTGGAAGTATACGATTGCCTTGCATTTGATTTTCCCTTTATAGAAACTAAGCGTCTAGCCCAAGCTACTTTTAGCAGTGTGTGTGTGTGTGCGTGGCAGTCCGTCTCTCACCAGGCCTATGAGCGCCCTCTGTTGATGGTCCTCCTCCTGGAAAAGTGGCACCAACTTCTTATCTGGAGGAGAGAGACAAGGCAATAGCGGGAACTTGCACATAAAAGAGACGTTTGAAGAAACCTTTGATGCTGCAGCCACGCCAGACTGAACACTACAGGTAGCCTCAAGTGTGGCAGTGCAGTAACATTATTTTTAAAAAGCCATTAGTAGGAATGGATGAAACCCAGACTCTGACTTGTTATGTATGGCCTTAATAAAGACATTAATGGACTGTTCTGGATGACTGTTCGCTTTAAAAATACATTATGGCTGCAATCCTGCTGTGTCCTATGTGTGTGTGTGTGTGTGTTTTATATCAGTCACACAAAAGTGGACCATGCTCCAGCTGGGTGACTTTAGATGAATTATTGCACACTCGCATACACAAACACACACCATCTTCTGATCACTTTCACAGACATGCAAGAAGCTGGCGTGTTGATGTTACAGTGTAATAAGTTAAATATGTGCACCTGCAGGGCACAGCCAGCTGATTTGATGTATGCCTGTCAGAAGTTCAAAGTGATCAACTGTTTAGAATTGAGATATCTTAAGACAATTGGCTGGTGAGCTTTTCACGCCGACGGACGGACGGACGCGCACACACACACACACACACACACACACACACACACACACACACACACACACACACACACACACACACACACACACACACACACACACACACACACACCTATCAACCATGTGTCTTCTCCGTTACGAGGCGGTCTCATTCATCAAACTTGAAGCATTGTTGAATAATGAATTACTAGATAAAAAAATACATTATCAAAATTGTTGATTAACGTTCTAAGTCAAATGCTATATGCTAGTTCCAGCAAATTAGAATATGAGAACTAGCTGATTATCTCTGTTTGATATTTTTGTCAATGAGATCTCTTTTGATTTTGCTCACATCATACTTATACCATTTGCAGTTGTCACTTGGGGCTTTTGGACATTGTGACTAGCAGCATGGCTCTAGGGACGTCAGTCCACCACTTTGGTCCTGAAATATCAACAACTTTGGGATAGACTGCGGTGAAGATTTGGTGCAGATATCAATGGAGCTCAGAGGTTGAATCCTAAGGACTCAGGTGATCCTCTGACCTTTCATCTAGCGCCACCAGGAGGTAAAGATTGCTTAACTTATCTGGTGAAAAAGCTCAACATCTATTGGACGGATTGGTACAACAATTGGTACAGACATTGGTGGTTCGCTGGTGATTTATATCCGACTTCGACGATCCTGTGACTCCTCCTTTAGTGCCAACATGAGGTTGACATTTTTTTGTTTGGATTATTGGATGGATCGCCATGAAATTTTGAACCGACGTTCATGTTCCCCTCCAAATGAAAAGCAATAACTCTGGTGATCCCCAGACTTGCATGCACTTTATTTGTGATGTAAACAATATAAATATAACATGCCTATAGGACTTTCTGGTTCGCCAGGTCTTTGTAGTAATTGTTAATAGAAGAATGAAAAAAAAAAAGCCTTGCATGGATTGTAAAAGTGATGAAGAGAGCGTGTGTTTTTCTGAGGGAGGCAGGCCGAAAGAGCAGAAGGGGGAGAGGGGAAGGAGGTAAATAAATCCCCACCTTTATATAATTGAAGCATTCTTCAACTCTACTCTTTTAAAATTTCCTTTCACACTCTCACCTCTCCCACTTCTCCCCTTCTTCCTCTCGACCTTTTTTTTCCTTCAACCTCCCTCCAAGATAAATTAGTGTGGTGCTTCTGTTTAGTTGAATTCTCCAGTGGGCATGAAGAATGCAACCTCAGAAGAACACACAAACCCAAAACACACTCGCACACAGTTTTAAGCTTCATTATAAGCCACGGTTTTGTTGTTATTTATGACATTCACACTCCCTGCATTGTGTGTGTGTATGTGTGTGTGTGTGTGTGTGTGTGTGTGTGTGTGTGTGTGTGTGTGTGTGTGTGTGTGTGTGTGTGCGCTGCATCTATAGATTTGTTTGAGAGTGTATGTGTGTGTTCAAGCAGTCTTACCAAGACACCAGGTGTCCACCATTGATAGAACTCTACAAAATAAGAAGAAAAGCTTTGTGTGAAAACAATCCCTCAAGCTAGCATTATAATAAGAGTCTTACTTTTCACGCTGTAAGCCGAGGCACTAGAATGCTTCACTGCTGCAGTCTGCAGCAAAAATATATATATAAAAACTATAAAAGCACAAAAGGTTTGTCTGCAGGTGCTGGATTTTGTCCTAGAGGAAGAGGAGCTAATTATGAGGCAAAAGGGCTTTTGGTTTGATCCCTAGTACAAACAGGACAGAGTTATATTTAATTCAAGGCAGGTATTTCATCAAGTCACTTGATAATAAGCCGTTGAGGGGCTCCAGTTGTACTCTTATTTCTAAGGTATTTCAAATGAAAGGGGATAGTTCAGTCAAAGCGTAGCCTGTTAACAGGGTTTAAACAGGTCATTCCTGTGGATAATACGGCAGAGCACTGGGTTTCGTGTACTCTTAAAGTTTGAGGAGTCTGTGCAGATAGTTACAACCAGAAGTGGTAAGAATGTCCATTTTTAAAAAGAGCAAAGCGTCAGCAGCAGAAGCAAGAGCTCACGTAATTACGCTGTGACATTTACATGGTGAGCGGACAGAGATCAGACATTTTTGTTCTCTGTAGTCTGTGTTTTTACACCGACTTGGGTTAAATAAACTGAACCCCTGTTGCACATTTATATTCACTCGGCCTGGCGAAGAAAAGCACATCTATCAAGGCAGCCAAAGGGGAAGGAAAATTAGGGAATTTATTGAATTTAGGATCCAGACCGGATGCATCAAATAATCTGATCGTTTTTTGAGGTTTTAATGTATCAAGAGTATAGACCGAAATCTTTATTGTTCTTTATTGTTCTTCAACTGATTGATTATGCTTCCAAACGTAACTGACCCGGGCACAACTTCATAATTTAATCAGCATAGTTGAAGGGTAATGCTGTTGACATTCTGTATTTTTGTTATTGAAAAGATAAATGCCATGAAAAGCCAAAAACCAATAATGAATTGATTCTACTAACACATAGTGTCTCTGTAGTCATATCTTGATGTGTCTTATTCCACCGTGCCATAGAGCTTCACTGTTGTCAAAAAATAACTATTAAAACAAACACCGTTGCACCGAGGGATATACCTTCATTATGATGAACATGGCCAGGAATGTTAAATGAATCCCACATTCACTGCCCTGCTGCTATAAATACTCTCTAGAGCAGCACATGTATATTAATCCACAGCTGTAAAATGGTCCCCAACAAATTCCATGTATGAGTAAGATTGGCTAAAATCTACCGTGCCCATCTGTTTTAAATCAAACCCATTTTCAAAGATCTAAATCTTCAGTATTAACCAATGTGCTGAGTTGCTTATTATGGGGTTAACTGACAATAATAAAGGATGGCTACAGCGCGGTGTATTTTCTACCTCTCATGGGAAAATCTTTGTAATGTGGATAGCTGAACTTGAGTAGCAGTTTTATAACAGCTGTCGTTTTTTTTTTTTTTAAGTGCACAAATTGAATACTTTCCCAAAACCGGTTTGGAGAAAACACCCTGCAGAGGCTCAGTCACGCGTTCCTCTCTGCGTCTGTAGCGATGTGCTTTTCTTAACAACGCTGCGGGGCATGGCACACCTACTTCTTTGTGTTCTCCTCCAAGTTATTCCTGTGGCTGGATGGTCGGCTCTCGGACTTCTGAAACAAGCAACACCATCACGGGAGAGCTGAAAGCATGCTCGCATTGTGTAGCAAAGACCCACAGCTATGCAGAGGAAAAATACACACATTCTCTGATCCTTCACAACAATAAGCATGTTGGAACAATTACCAATCAAGTTAACTTCCAGCATGGTCATTTAGATGTGTGTTCATTTATATGCATGAGTTTTTTTTGTTGACACACACACACACACACACACACACTCACTCACTCACTCACTCACCAGTTTCTCCCAGTCAGCTTGTATGTGTGAGGTTCTGTATCTGGGGTTGGGAACAGCATCCAAATATTTTGTCCTCTCTGTGTTCCACTGCAGCTCTGACCAGAAACCCTGGAGACTTCTGGCCTGCAGACACAGACACGCACACACAGACACGCACAGACACGCACGCACACACACACACACACACACACACACACACACACACACACACACACACACACACACACACACACAGTGACACAGCAAGAACATTTCTAAAATGCAATTGAGGAAAACTGTGTGTGAATTGCATGCAAGTAGACACAGTTTAATGAAATCACACTGTTTAACATATAAATGTCTTTTTGAAACGTCTGAATGAAGACAGCTGCATTCATTTCCCAACATTGCATCATACGTGCACCCAGTGTATTTATAACATGTCATGTGACAAACAGACATCGTCTCCATTTAAAATCGCCAACCTGCAAGTTTTATGAACTGGTTTTGGAAACAGAGTAGACAGTCGGACTCTCAAAGCTCAATAATAACTTAAAAGCAGTTTAAATGTGATACATGTGTTTAAAAATGTATGTTGTTACCTTGCCTTTGAACACAGATTCAATATGCAGCTCATTGGTGCACAACACACCAGGGACCTCCAACAGACACGCTAGTATCACCTAGAACACACAAAAGACAGACTAGAGTGCGTGTGTGTGTGTGTGTGTGTGCAATTGTGTCCTGATTTCACATTCATATCCACATTATATGGTGTATTTTCTATGTATTTATGCATGCTGAATTGTATGTATAAAAGTATGTACGTGTGTGTGTGTGTGTGGTACCTTCTTGTCGAGTACAGAGGAGTAAGGCAGGACTTTGTCCAGGCAGAGGGACTTCTCATAGCTTATTCTGTACAAAGAGGCTGTGTGTGTGTGTGTGTGTGTGTGTGTGTGTGTGTGTGTGTGTGTGTGTGTGTGTGTGTGTGTGTGTGTGTGTGTGTGTGTGTGTGTGTGTGTGAGAGAGAGAGTCAGTCAGACTTTTATTTTAGTTATCACAGTTATGCAGAATTCTTATCTTAAACTTTATTTCAATAGTTATACACATACAGGTATGCATTAAGTTTGATCTCTGCATTTAATCCATCCTAAGTATTTAAGAGCAGTGGGCCGCTGCTGAACTATACTTGATTTTAGCCAAAAGGCAGAGAAGCTTTGGATTATTGATAGCAATAAGATTATCTTGGAATAACTACTAGGCAAACAAGGCACGCCCAATCGCAGGTTCTATGGGACGTCCCACAGCACGGTCAGCTAAGATCATACTGTGAGCTTTGCATATGCCGTTCTCTTGTCCCTTTCTATCCTGGTGGCATTGTGATGTTCCTGCAGTGTTGTCTGTCTGGTACCCCTTCGAAGAGGCCCTCTGACCTTTGTTTTCAAATATGCTTAATTTTGTAGTGCATGTAGTTTGACACGCATGAGTAGGTTACATAAATTGCAGAATACTGTGTACGTTTGAGGTTTTGAATTAGCGCCGGCAGGGATACTGTGCTGCGGTTCAGAGAATGTGTGTGCATTTTTCTATCTTTTTGTTGAAACAGGCATCTTTGACAAACACACAGAGATAAGTAAAATATATATATATATATAAATATAAAACAGAGAGACTTTGCGTCTCTCTGTTTGTGAGCGACTGTAACAGAGACACCGCAGTTATTGTGGTGGATTTATGGCTGCAAAACCGCTCACCTAATTTTAGCGCAAGGGATAAGCCGGCAATACTGCTGATGTTGTTCACACTGTAGTCAAGCTGTTGACAGGGAGGATGGTAGTTTTGTTTACAGAGTAAAATCCTGTTTATTGATGAATTCAGATCCGTGGCGTGCGCTCTCCTTTGTCCTCAAGTGATATTCATGTTGTTGTCCTTTGGTGGATTATTGTGCGGATTACTGCCTTGCGTGACCTTTTGTTTCTAAACTCCTTATAAAAGCCTGTAACACCGGGCTGAATGTGGCGATCCAGCTTTAGGGCACACAGTCACTATTTATGTACTATTATGCTGATATCATATGAGAAAATACCAAACTCACTGCTGAGAAGCTACGTATTTAGAACATATTTGTATTCATATACTATATGAATGAATAGGATACGATAAGATCATTGGGAATGCCAAGAGATAAAATAACTGTGACCCTACAGAGATATTATTGGAATATCATAATATTATACAGGGCTAAAACGATGAACTGTGGGCTTGTGTCCCGACTTTTTCAGTATGAATACTTATGTCTATTTCTATATTGTTATAACTGATTATATTCTTCAGGGACTGCCCCGCTCGCCTCAGCTGGCCTGCTTCTGGTCCCACCACAATCCCGATGATATATTAGTGAGCACAGGTGACTCATGTTTTATTTATAAGGTCAACGTAATTGTCTCTGTATTCTGTGCAGTAACACCTGTATTATTATGAACTCTGTATCTTAGAGCAAGTCAAAGTAGCTACAGCAATAATATGCAAATGTCTGCGGCAAGGTGCTCCAGCACCCAATGTGATCATCTACTCTCAAGGTGATGACTGTTTGTGTAACTACAAAATGAATAGGGCGTACTGTTCCATTTTCTTCAGACAGGCATTGCGGGACATTTAAATGTTTTGCTGTGTGTCTACTAGGACTTAGCCCAATTATTTTTCAAACTGTTTTGTGCAAGCTACAAGTCTCTACAGTCTCTAATTCAGAGTCTCCAGACCAGCGTTGGATGCCGAGCAAAAGTCTGAGAAAAGAGTTTTAAGAGGCAAACATAGTTGATGAAAGAATCCAGTTTTGTGTAGACAGGACGTAAGCAGTCTAGTAACCACAGGCAGAGGGAGACATAAAAAGGCAAGAGAGCAAAGACTCCAAGAGGAGGAAGTGAAACACAGGAGACTTGCGTCCCTGTGCTCCAGCTGCCACTAACCTAGAATGAACTCCTGGATCTGATCAAAGGACTCAAAGGCGTTCATGTTGCCACACAGCCATTCGATGATCTAGAGACAGGATAGAAACACATAGGAGACAGGTACAACATGGTCACGTTTCAGTATCCTTAGTTTATGTTCTATCCTTTAAAGGGGACATATCATGCTCATTTTAAGGTTTATACTTGGATTTAAAAAACACATAATTTCTCTCATACGGTCTGTCGGAATATACTTAGTCATCAGCTTCTGTCTGCAACGTTCTGTTTTAGCGCCTGTTTCTTTAAGCCCGCCTCCTAAAAAGAGCCCAGTCGGCTCTGATTGGCTTGCAATAAAAATGTAGTTCTCCGCCGTGGTTGGAGATACTCAGCTGTAGGTCAGTGTGTTGTAAAGAGCATGCATGTGTCATAGGAAAGGGAGCCAAATTCGAATGGCTTGATGAATCAGGCGACGGCCCACAAAAAACTGAGCCCGTTGTCTTATTATTTCACAGTTGTGGGTTGATACCCAAATGTATGACCACAAACATTGGAAAAGGAAGTTTTTCATGGTATGAAGAAATACAAAATATCGACTTCCTTGTTGAAGTGCTCTTACAGCAGCAGCCGATTAGCTTAGCTTAGGATAAAGACTGGAAGCTTGGAGAGACAGCGAGTCTTGCTCTGTCCAAAGCTGGTTAACATTTCCAGCACCTATAAATCTAATTTACTGTGATGTCATATCTCAATATGAGAGTGGTATTGATATGTATTTTTCAGTATAAGCCTATAGAAATGTTAACTATTGTTTAAACAGTGGGTGTCTTGTTTGTAGTTACTTTACCTTAGCCCAGAGGTTACAGCGCATACCATATAACTGCATTTCTCACCCCTCTCTCTCTCTCCCCCATTTCTACACTTTCATCTGTCAAATAAGGGCGAAAATGCCAAAAAAAATAATAGAAAAGAAAGACATGAAAAATGAATGATTTCCTCTAAGAATCCCTGCGAAGCTCACAGCCACAGTGCATCAGAGTGAAAAGTCATTTTATGTTGCCCATTTCTCTGCTGTTTGAAATAATATCTCTTTTCTAAAGTCAGTGTGAGTCCAGAAAAAGCAATGCTGTAAAACAATTGGGTGAAGAGGAAGAGAGAAAAAAAGAAGGAAAAGGGAGAAGTAGAATAACTTAATTTGCACAGCAGTCTCTTAAAGTTACAAACAAATGAAAAATATTAACAAGCAATCACCTTTATTAAAGCCACTACGTTTTGTGCTGCTGGCCCCATTAACAGAGTCCACTTGAACACAAAAGTTATGTGTGGTGTCCAATTCCTGAGTGCGAACCACACTAATGAAGCTGGTGATTCATTTAACCTCGGAAGATAATGTATTACAAACTATCAGAGCAGCTGGAACATCTTAATGTAGGTGTAGTAATAAAGTCTGAGTCATGGTCAGCGCCCAAACACGATATCTGCCCCTCGCCGTCTCTGCTGGACTCTGTTTAATCTCTGTCCACTTGTCTTCTCTCCTCTCATGTTATATTACAGCATCCTGTCTGCTTTTTCTTTTTGCATCTTCCCTCCATCTGCTCACCTTAAACTCAAGATTGACACCAACTGAATTCACACAGAAGCGCTAAAAAGCTGCCATCTCTACCTTCACCTCCACCTTTATCCATTTATTTTCGCTTCGCTGTTCATTATCCTTGAGGGAAAGCACCTTGCAGTGGCATAACCATGTAGATTATATTAAAAGTGAGATGACTGCATTCTCTGTCAGAGAATATTCTATTTTCTGCTTCTTCTGCTTTTTTTTTTTATCCTTCTCTCGCATCCACATCAAAAACGGATGCTTTTATTACTTTATGTTCTACGAATAAATAATGACATTTTGTTGTATAACAATGCAATGCTGGATCAAGTTCTGTGGGTCCAGATGATGTGCTACGTCTTTATTTGCTATGGGGAAGAAAATACATTTACCTGCTGCGAACTTGGACACAGAAAATGTCAATACATTTGTCCTGCCTTCATTGTACCTTCAGCTCCAGGTTTGGGTCATTTCCCATGTAAACCAGCAGGCAGTGGAGGGCGGCCAGGCGCTGAGGGTCAGTCTTACTGCTGGGACACCTTGGGCGGAGGTCACATGCAGCAAATTTACTTTTGTCCAACAAAAACAGAGACACAAAGAGACGCACAGGGAGACAACCAACAGTCAGGTGGCTCACTCTGGCCTATGTGCTGTTTAAAAGCGGAGTGAATAAATTACTGGATGGGACAGAAATATTGTTAATGCAAGAAAATAAAAAAAATATCAAGCAAGGGGTCACTGATGCATTGTTGTTAAGTAGGATGGTTGAATCCAATCTGCTGGCCGTGCTTCAAGCTAAAGCTGTTCTTCCATTTATTCCAGAAAGACTCTGGAATAAAAAAACTCTGGAATAAAAAAAAAAATAACTTTCCACCTGTCTGCTTCCTGTCTAACTATATTCCCCTCTTCTCTCAATATAAATACAGAGAGGAGCCCTCTATGGATTTAAATAACAACCCCAATATACATAAATCCTTCATTTCCACAAAAAATTTATGAACTATGCTCACTTAGAGGGAGTGTCTGACCGCAGTATCTGCAGCAGGAAGGCGGGGCTTAGCTCAGCAGTGTAGATCCTCCCGCTAGCCAGGTCCAGCAGACTACCGCTGGACTCTTCCTCTGCATGCAACACCGTGATGTTGGCTGACTGACACTGCAGGCCAAAGTCCACGTTAAGACCTTGAGGTTGTCGAGAGGGACAGACAGAGAATAAGACTATTTATATGAACAAATAGCAATTAAAGCTCTGTGATTGTACCGGTTCTATGTTTAAAAAAAAAACTAACATTTCAGGACAAAACAGGAGCATGTACTGTAGCTGAGTCAGCAGGTAAACAAACTGCTCCACAGCCTTCACTCAGCTTGGACATGATTTGTTTTACCTGAGAGAAACAGGGAGTGACAGAGCATCTCCTGCTGCCTGGTGTTGATACAATGGAGGAAATAGCCCTGCAGATACACCAGGATGTGGTAACCTACATACAAAAACAACACAGCATCACTACTATTTCATATCGGTATGCTGGCTGCACAACAGACCTTTATTAATTTGCATGAGGATACATGCACTCGTTTGTATTTGTTTGGTTTGACCGCTAAAGGGTAAGGGATGCACGTTTTGTCAGTGAACCTTACACAGTCACACGCTTGAGTTGAATTTACAACGATTCTGTGGTGTGTGCAAGACTGTTTGACATCTCTGTGTGTGTGTGTGTGTGCAAATGACCTATCGGGATGAAGAGCGGATGGAGCGGTGGGGCTTTCTGCGGCGACTGGTCGTCGCCCAGTGACACTCTGAACGTCTTGCTGCAGTCTGCAGGAAATGAGAAAACGCCAGACTCGTCACCTCGTGCTCCAGACAAAAACATACATAGGAAAGGAGACGGCAATACAAATGAGGTATTATACATTCTTTGCCAGGACAGCATTAGATAGCATACACACCTTTGTGGACTAACACCACAGTGTAGATCAGTTCCTGTTTGTCCTGAAGAGGTTGGCTGTAGCACACACACATGCTTCCTGAAAACAAACCACAGGAACAGAGAAGATGTGAGTCACACAGTAGGTGACATCAATAACGGGTCACGTATATCCATGCCAATATTCATGAGAATCAATCAGAAATTCAATCAGTTGTGATGCATTTGGATGAAAGATATGTTCACATATTAATACCTAACATTAATAGATTTTTAAAGGCATATCAAATCAGTTAGAGGACAGGAATTGGGATGTGGGATTAATACAGAAATCAAAGACTCAATCAACAATTTGAACCAAATATGAAGCTTATAGTCATTGATCAGCACATTATTTTGGAATAAAACTCTTCCAACAATCATTTGATCATCGTATCGTCAATGAGATTGTGAATTATGTGCTGCAGATTGTAACATAGCTTCTGAGTCGTGAGGGGGACTTACTTTCTTGTGTTCACAAAGAGAAACGCAAAACACACACAAGCATACAGAATTAGTCATGTAACCGTAACTTCAGTTTATGTACATCTGTTGCGTGTGAGGAAATATACATATGTGTGAGAACACATGAGTCATGCAAAGATGGATGTGTGGATGTGTTACCTATTCTGTTTGTGAACACTTTCATCCTAACGGGCTCCTGCTCTGGTTTCTCCAAGTGATAATGGTCAAAACCCAAATTTACAAACCTGTTGGACACACACACACACACACACACACACACACACACACACACACACACACACACACACACACACACACACACACACACACACACACACACACACACAATCTTTTCAACCTCAGACATTAGGAAGATGTCCAGTAAATTAATAGTTGAACAGCACAGGCAGTTTACAGGAATTCATTTTAGTGTCTATGATTGCAGGCACATGTCAATACCACACAGAATGAAGTATCTGCGGAGAAAATATATTTCTATATTTATACTGTACTTGTAGTTGTTGCCTTACTTGACTGCGCGGAGAAAATTAGCAGGCAACTCTAATGGGAGTTCCAACTGTGGGACAGTAACATAAAGCAAGACAATTGTATGTTACAATAGTAATATATGGTGAAAACGCGTGCACAAGACAAGTAATTAATTAAATCAAAAGACATAGAGATGACTTACCACAGTTTCACAGTTATGGTTGGGGTAAAACTGAACACATCGCATCAAGAACTTGTCCTGTGAAACACACATGATCCAGATCTCATGTTATTCAGTGTGCCTCAAGTCTAAAGTAAGTTACTTGTGTGCTCTCTCTATATATATTTAAAAAAATTAATGAATGAATTGAATGCATTGTCCTCACAAGTACCGCTGTACATTCCTGCGTGTATGTCAAACTATGTGTGACGTAGTAGACCCTTTGTGTGTGTCCGTCCCACTGGGCCCAGCAGAAGTCCTCCACTATTCTCTCTGTCATTTTGGACAAGCGCTCGGGGTTTGCCATCACCTGGTTCACACAAACACATTGATATTCAGCTTTGTAGACTCACTGAATTCTTAATGCAAAGCTCTCCAGGAGGGAACGAGACACAGTATAGTTTATGGTTTGAGAATTAGGTCAAAACCATGAATACCCTTTGCACTGACTGATGTAAATACATTCCAACCTTGTTCCTGATCAATTACAAGATATGTGCAGAATTTATACCTCTAAGAAACCGCACAGAGCCCGCTAGCCGGAAAAACTTCAATGCAATTTATAGTTAAACTGTGGAAACTGTCCAGAGACGTTTCCTTCAAAGAGGGAGCTGGCTGAAGTGAGCAATGTGGTGAATGCAGAGTCCAACGTACCACTCTGTAACCCTCCTGTTTTGTCAGCAGAACGTGATAGAGATCCACATCTGAAAAGCACAGATGGATATGCATAAACACAACTATATCCAATGTTGTGTTTTCACCGGGGAAAGCAGATTTTTTTAATTTTTTTTCCTCCTCCAAAATGTAGCAAGTCAGATTATGTATACGTCTCTGAATTTGAGGATCTGTTTCGTTACAGATTAAAGCAACATAGCTCACACTGGCAGACTAGCATAAGGGCACGCAGACTCACATCCGTCTTCAGTCAGCAGCAGCAGGTGGCTCTCCAGCACTGATCTCCTGTCAGTTTCTGAATTGAGGAACTATAGGGACAGCCACAGAAAAGCATGAGTCAGCATCTGCTGGTTCACAGTTACCAGAAGGAGAAATCTATTTGCTGAATTCTCATATTTTAATGCAGCCCTGAAACATTCTTGGCATATAATTACATTTGTGGTTTGGCAACATGACAAGCAACCAACAGTAAGGACTAGAGCCGCAGTTGATCAATATACATAAATAATATTCCTCTGTTGATGGAGAAAAAAAAAGACATAGCTGAGGAAAAGAGAAAGATAAAATGTGATGAAGAGAGTAAAAGATGGAATGGAAACTACAGGTCAGAGCCCTTTCAGCAAGCTTGCAAAATGAAATGTCCATGGCACTCATACATTGTTAGCGCAGATGCACCAAAATTGCAACATCAGCTCGTGGCTGCAGTAAAAGCTGCATGACACACACACACACACACACACACACACACACACACACACACACACACACACACACACACACACACACACACACACACACACACACACACACACACACACACACACACACAAACTCTACCTGCACTTTGACCCTGCAGTCTACTGCCTTGAGGACTTTAGTGTTGTTGATGGGGTGGATCTCAATCAGGAGAGTTAGACACTTGGATACTGAGACAGAACGATTGTGAGAAGAAAGATTAAAAATGCAACATGAGTGGTGGATGTCATGGTCTGTGAATGAAATAGAGAGAAGGAGGTGTTACTTGGTTTGAAGCGCTCCTCTCCTCTGGTGTTTTGTGCCAAGCTGACCGCTGAGAGGAAAAAAAATAAGCACAGGCAAGGTGTCTAGTGACTTAATTTGATTATATTTTCCAGAGACGGCACTAAATCACCACTTCTTTAACTATGATTTGGCACCATTACAGTCAATAATGTGCACCATCCCTTGCCTTCTTATTTCGGTTCCCCACTTTGCATAATAGTAATGTCATAAGGATACCGAACTGCTCGAAAGAAACTGATAATTAGACCAGAATTCGGTCGCTCACTTAATTCCCTAATTTGGGGGTCAAGAAGACATATTTGTTGAATTTGCCGGTAATTCATTATCTGTGCGCTACAGAGGTTTACCTAACAGCGTCTCCTCCTTGTTCAGGGAACAGCTGCTGACACACACCTGCTTGTCAAATGTGTACAGGAGCTGTTGGAGAGAATACACAGCCACATGGGAACAGGCGCGCGCGAATGCACACTAGCAGAAAAGCAAAATCTGTAGCACTAAAGTGAAGGCGATGTGGGACACACACACACACACACACACACACACACACACACACACTGTACCTTGTTCTGTTTGGTGTTGGAGTCATACTTCCCAATCCTGGTGGTCCCTGTTGCTCCCTATCAGAGTAGTTAGGTCATTAAATCAATCAAACTCTGAGATGGATCATCCTAATCTGTCCAGACTGGGTAAACCTACTTTCCCACTGGTGTCTTTCACCACATTGACATGTGTGGAACGTCATGCTTGACCTCTTCATTACCTTGGCTAACCTTGCTAATTCTCCTAAATAGACCTGCTTCACCTCAAACCGGAGATTCAGCACGTTTGGGGTTCAGAAGGCGTAAAATAGAAGGAAGAAGTCCCAAGGCATGCATACAGGTGTGAACTTTGCACAAAAAAAATAGATTATTCCTCTCTGCTGGCTGCACACAGTCTTTAACCTACTAAACCCACAGACTTTTTGGTGGGTCTCATTAAAATGTTGGATGTTGTGCAGAGAAACACGGTTCAGCGCACACATAACTTTATTTTAAATTCTAGCAAGAACCCCAAGATTTTTGAAAAATGTCAAGCAGAATTACATAGAAATCTGCATAAAAGAATATAGTTTTTTTTTTTTCATTTGGTGGTGTCCATTTGATGATGAATGGTGGAGTAAATGGCTTCTGGGATTTGAATATTTAACTCGCTATGACTTCAATAAAGGACTGGGAGAACATGTAATGTTATATGTAACAGACAGACACTAAACTTCTCAGATGTTACACTGTAGCAAGACAAACAAACACATACACAGTAAATGGTGCAATAAAAGACAAGACAATGCGCACAACATGACAATGACAGTAAAAAGAAGTGACGTGAACTGGAAAGTGCAGTGGCTTAATAAAGATTAAAATAATAACTCTCACTTAACGGATACATTCAATATAGGAAATACTTAATATGCAGTGCCAACATTTTGGACTTACCTTCCATGAGTAAAGGATGCCGCCGTCTCTCTCAATGTTTAAGATACAAGTGTCCACTGCTCCAGAGTATTCTGCAGACACAGCATAATTATTGTGGACCATACGTCTCATCATGTCGTATTGTGCCCTCAATAAAAAAAGATGGTACCGCTGCCACTGCTCATGGTGAACATATTGTTATGCTTAATCAATATTTAGAGGGGTTTCACTGTATAATAGTGTATTATTACACAAGTGCCCAAACGTGTCGATGAATATTATAGCAGGAGTTTGTATATTATGTGGCACTTAACATTATGATAATGTGATGCTGCATAACCACCACTGTTATATGCATCACTTTCAACACAGTTGTTATGGTGTTATGGTGGAGGAAGTTTGTGGTAAGTGTTTTTCGTCTTATTTATGTTAACGAGTGACTGGTACTGAGATTGTATACACTGAAAATTCAATTATCTGTAGTCCATTAAAATCATATTAAACTTTCTCCAAATAAATATCGGCTGGTAGGTGCTGGACTCACGCAACTGCAGATATTTCAGTATATTCATGAAATACATTATATTGTTCTGTCTTTACACCTTTTTTCTGTAGTTAATCTTTCAATTTAAAATGTTGCTCCATCATTGGAACGTTTTACGTCTCGACGAAATATTTACTTAATTTACTTGCTTTCTTAAAGTATTTAGAAAGGAAATGTGAAGAGTACACAGCGCCATCTGCTGGTCTATACATACTATTATTTAACTACTTAGTGATTCAGATTTTTCTACTTTTTGAAGTTAAAACTATAGATAGTTACATTGTATGGCACATTATGCAGTTTCGCACAATTTACACTCATTTAAAACACAGTGACAGGTTGCGCTACCATTGTTAGCTGTCAAAGCAATACAATCATTACAATATTTAGAAAACAGCTTGACACTGAAGAAGGCGGCTAGCTGACCGTGGACCCCTGAACGCCTCACCTTCCACCCTGCACACCGACGCCTCCTTCCTGGAGAGGTCAGACGCCACATCTCTTTGCAGGTCAAAATGTGGCTTTAATTGCAGCATGTTTACACCTTTACCAGCTCTGGAGTGAGTTCGTTCCTGTTTTCGAGAAGAGGCGGGCGGCACCTGGCAGCTGGCACGGTGCCTGTTCAGGCTCGGCATCATGTGACCGAAACTTTTGGCACGTGTACGGCTGAAAGCAGTGCAGCACTATATTCGCATGCATTACCCACTTCTCCCTCTTGTTTAAAGAAACGTATTACTTTTAAGGAAACAGTCGCTCCAGCGGGATGGAATCTCTCACCGCCCCGCTAAATGGGACTCAGCCGGGCACTTCACATTGGTGTCACGAGGGTTGCTGTCAGCGACTCACTGGGCTTTGTGTAGTTCACTGGACGCCTGACAGTTTGAGCTTTACTATACAAGTCTGGAAAGTGTGTAGTAAGTTGTATGGTTTTAGATGCAAAGCTCGTTATCGCCATAAATATAGATTTTATATGTAGTCTAGCGCAAAAAAAGAAGAGAAAGAGACAATTTCAGGGTAATTTTACCTCGGCAATATATTGATTCAAACACATAGATATTAAACAAATCAATTACATGATCAGAAAGGATACCTCAATGGACTCGAGTTAGCTACACCCCAATGAGGTTTATAATGCAATGTCTGATATTATACAGCATTTGATGACCAACACTGCCCCCTCGTGCTGAGTGTGGAAACTGCACATGAGAATGTGAAAGTCTGAGGGGGAAATTGAAGCTCCAATTCTCGCTCTACTTTCTCTCAATGTTCTAAACAGACTGAACATGTTTTACGTCAATGATATCCAAAGGCACCATAGCAGGCTCCCAAAGGCGTTAACTTTGTTTACAAGCCACGTGGCTGATGTTATGTTCTCAGTTTTCCCACAAAATCCCAGCTAGTGGCACACAATTTGAAAGTTGTTATAAATAATGTTTCAAAATTAATTTTATAATTATGTTTGAACTCCTTTTAAATTGATATGTTGTACTTGACATCATATTTTTAAATTATGTGATTAATTTATTGTGTGAGTTAAAAATTAACATAAATTTACATATTTGAATATGTACATATTCAATAATCCCCCAAAACACCCATACATAACTGGTACATTGCTGAAATGTTTTCTTCTTATATACAAAGTCTCCTAAATGCTGTGTTCCTTGAGAATAAAGAAAATTCCAACTTGTAAACCCTTTTTCTGTGAAAATACGGATTCATGCATTTAAAATACAGCAAAGAATCCAGTTCAAGATTCTCCTCATCACCTACAAAGCCCTTCACAACCTCGCCCCTCCATACCTCTCTGACCTCCGACACGCTCCCACCTGCGACCTCAGATCTGCAGACACCAACCTCCTTACCCCCCACACTCTGTCCAAGCATCGGACCTGGGGGGACAGGGCCTTCTCCATTGCCGCCCCCTCCCTCTGGAACTCTCCCCCAGCATTCTCCATCACTCGCAACTTTCAAAACGGCACTTACAACTAATTTATTTAAATCTGCTTTTAACCTGTGGCACTAGTTTTTTTTTTTCTTCACTATTGTCATATTTCTTGTTTTATTGCTGCCTCTATTGTTTGTCTTTACCATGTAAAGTGCCTTGAGTACTTTTCAGAATCAGAATCAGCTTTAATGGCCATGTAAATTTTCACATACATGGAATTTGACTCCGGTTTCACTGGCTCTCGTACTTTTTTCCACAGCGCTATACAAATAACATCTATTATTATTATTATTTTATTAAAAGATTACATTAGTCGAGCATAATCATCTATTGAAGACTGATTAGTTTAGTTAAGTGTACAGTCAAGACCCTTTGGTGTCTCGCTTTCATGGTTGAGTGATCATCCTAAGTATAGACAGTCTTTGGTTAAACTGGGTTGGCTGGGCTGGCCGAGTATAACCGAGTATAGCCGAGGAGTGCCGGACTTTTTATGACGACACAGTCCGCCCGCCCCTTCCCTCAGCTCGTCCTTCGCTGTCTCCTGCTTCCCCCAACACACAGCTCCACTACCAGGCTGGAGTCTCCGGCAGCAACGCACGCAACACACTGACAGCTGCGACTGACTCACAACCGACGGGGGCAAAGATGGAGCACAGAGACGCCGACTTCAACATACTGTTAGCGACCGATTCATACAAGGTAACGTTACTACACTCATAGAGGTTGCAGACGGAGGGAGGCCGGGGGGGGGGCGGGGGCGAGGAGCGGCTGATGGATGAACATGTATGAAGTCAAGGTGGTTTCATCACCAGTCCCAAGGCCGTTAAACTGATGTCTGTGGCCGGTCTCCGTCGGCTCACAGCAGGCCGAATGGGCAGGAGGAAGAGGAGGAGAGGGCTGGTTCAGCAGAGTCAGGGTACCAAATTCAACCCCCCTCCCCCTTTTTGAGCTAACAGCTAACGTATAAAGCTAGCTAGATTTATATAAAACCATTGGTTGTTGCAGTTCGCCATCGGCTTTGCTGCTCATAGCGGTATCAAGCTAACCTAGGTTAGTTGTCTAAGCTAGCTCGCGAGCTCATAGTGAGCGCAAAGGGATTGATATATATAAAAAATTTTTTTATAATTAATAATATTAAATAATATTAGCAGCTGGCTAGCAAGCGCTGGGCGGATAGCCCGATGAACTGCACATCATTCAAGAGCCCAGACAGGCGTAATGGTAGCCAGCATGTGGCTATAGACAGAGAGGGGCAATGCTTCACTTTCGGGAAATCAAAACCGAAAGTCAGTGTCACGTCACTTGGGGGTTATTTAGCCTCCTGTGACACCGTTAGCTAGCTAGGAGTAATGGAGTTAAACGTCGTATGATACCTGAGACGCCCGGTTGCCTTTTGAAACGATATTTTTAACAGTCGACTGCAGGCTTTCAAAGCATCGCTGGCACATATTGGGTGGCGTTAAAGTACAATGAGACTTCCTGCTAACCGACAATGAAAGCCGGGGACAAATGCACTTGCAGAAATCGCACTATCACACACGTATCAAGTGGTTGCCCGGGACCGTTGCCAGCTGCCAGTTGCCATGTACAGCAGTCACGCGATAGTAATCGGCGATGGTGTTGATGGGACAGAAGGGCAACAATGACGGGGAGTTGGGGACGCCAACACGAGCAACCATCACTTATTACAACTCAAACGGTTCAGAATGAGATCACATGTAAAACTGTAAAGCCCCCATTAAAATATTGTCATCTATGAACCATGATTATTCCAAGAAGTAGTGTAGTCATTGTGCACGTCCTCAAAAGTCCAGAAAAAACTAATAGGTTGTGCTTCCAGACATCATTTAAAATGCATACATTCAAAGTTCCTGACACTTATTCTGTTGTGATCATAAACGGCACATGCAATTACTACTGATGGTTGTATTCATACCATGTCCTGGTAATACCATTACATGTCTAATCTATTTTTTTTTTTTTTTTTTTACTGCATTGAAAGCTCAAACTGGGTTACAGTTAGAGGAATGCTTTCTTTTCTATAATATATCTCTCTCACAGAGTAATGCACAAGTATATTTTAATGAACCTGTAATGCACTCTTTGATTCTCAGCCAGGCTCTGATGGTGTGTGAGGTTTTGGTCTGAGGTCTTTTCCAGAGGTTTATCATTTAGGACCGGTGCTTTATCATGTAATGGAGCTATTGCTCAGGAAACTGCTATTGCTTTCCTCTGAGATCTCCTCGCACAATTCCAATATAGTTTAAACATTTTTTTACAAGGATGTAGCTCTAAGATTCATGAATTAAATTCTTCAGTGTTGCGATTTAGAACGGTAATAAATATTGTTGTTTCCTTGACTCCAATTCCAGGATATTTACTTAGTTTCCAAGGTGCAGTTACACTGTCTGTTTCCATTTCTTGGAAATGTCCCGTTTTGGTTTAATTTGTATGGTTTCTCAGATATATTCATACCTTATCTCCATCATATAAAGAATTTCAAGGTTGCTGATTAGTCTCGAGAAGTTGGCTTCGGAAAAGGGACTCCACACAGTCACAATCTTACGACCAAAGGAATTTTAAAGAACAATGATTTATCAAGACATATGTTATTTTTCCTTTAACGATATTGGGAAGGTACAACATTGCTTTCTCTATCCCTCAATGGCTTTCATAGTGTTTCAGGAAAGGCACTAATCTAAAGCACAGCATTGTTTGTGTCTGGTCGTGTCAAGATAATTAAAGGCTCGAGAGAAGCGGCTAAATGGGGGATTAGGTGGTTCTTCTGATCAAATGTTTTTTTGTGTTTTTGCCAGGGGATGAGCGCCTTTGTTTTCATACCAGGCTGAAGTAAAACTAAACAGTACGCCTACCAGTCAGTCATCTAGGGCCAGCTGTCTGAGTACCTGAGTTCCCATCATGTGCTAAATTCACAACACCTGTGTGTGGGTGTGCCTTGTCGTTTTCTCTGAAAGGGACAAATTGTATACAGTATGTTGTCTGTGCATGACTGTGCGATACCATTTGTAGAGAGTGAGAGAATGTATTGGCTGACTCTCAGACCGACCAGAGACCTACACTCATTCACAGGACATGAAAACAAGTCGCACCTGAATGCCCCTTTGTTTTGTCTGTTTGGATTGAAAAGAAAAGCCCCAAAGCCGAGCTTGCCTATTGTCTGGAAACGCACGCGCACACACATGCTCAAGTTTATTGTTGATGTGAAGATTTGAACACACGACAGTGCAGCAGCGTATCATTGTTCCTGCATCGCCGTTGAGAATAACAGCAGCACAAGTTTGTTGGCATTTGTCCACATTTATGGGACGTGACATTTTTAAATGACTCTTAAATCCCGAGAGAATGACCGTGAATGAGTAAGTAGGTAGGGATTTAGCATTTTGTGGGAAAACATCTTCGTAGAGCAGGACGGCGACAGTAAACCTGTGACATTTAGGTAATGGGATGGTCCCATTAAACATTATTCCACACTAACAGCTGCTGCATCCTTCAGATGTTGTTCTGTTTGGAGACAGTCACAGCACCTGAGAAACATCTCTTCTGGTGGTCAGATTAAGATGGTTTGTTTCCAAACATCTTATTCTGCAGTTTACCTCAACCCAAGATGGCGTCTTCACATTTTTTATTTTGTCCGGCCAACAATCAAAGATATTCAGTTAAATCAGATCCTTAAATTTAAGAGGCTGGAACTGACAAATGTTTGGCATTTCTGCTTTAAAATATACCATCACACAATTAATTTTCTCTCAATTGTCTTATCATAGCAGCTTTAAAGTTGTAGATGCAGGTGTTTCTAATTTACAGTCGTTTGGAGTGTTTTTATCTGGAAATGACCAAAAAAACCTGCAGAGTTGTGGGTTTGTCACCAAACAACTCTCTTCAGAATGCACAGTTATTTTACCCATTGATAATCTAATTCATATCGATTTGTGCAGCTTTAATGGCTGGTCTTAATTTGCCACGTTGAAATAAGCCAGATCTCCCTAAATATATCTCATCAATCACAGCGGCTACATCGTCTGTATGATTTATAATCTCTGTTTCCATTTTATTACATGTCATTATACTACTATGTTTGTTAATAAGTGAATAACAGCATTAGATAATACACAAAGAGGTCTGCCGAGTGTCTGTGCCTTGCAAACTCGCCTGTTAAATGTTTTGTTATGAGAAACTGTTTGTGTGTGTGTATACTTTGGCATGTGGACCAGTGAATGTGTACACACACACACACACACACACACACACACACATGGCCAGGCCTAGTGTTATGTTGTGTGTCTTGACTCTATTTTGAGTCATCGAAAGCCCAGAGGAAAGGACAGAGACAGGGGTCAAAGAAACTGAGAAGGTCATTGACATTTATGTCTTCTCCTCTTCCCAAACTCAGGAGCGAGGGGTGGCTTTGTACCCCTTCATGCATAATGCTCGTTGTGCTAGACCATTTTCACAGGTTTAAGATATAGTTCCTCTGAAACAGTTAAGTGTGTGTGTGTGAGAAACATGCCTGGACACGTCTCACGCAGTACGTGATCACACACATTTGGTTTTAATTGTCCATATTTCAGGGATCAGTCCGTTTAACGTCGATAAGAAAATCACTGGAAACCCGCGCGTCACTGAAAGTGTTGTTTTTCTGAATAATATAGAATAATGCCAGCGTGTGTGTCTGTGTGGGAAAGGGTTTGCCCTGATTGTGACATTGTAGCACTGTATTATTTGGTCTAACACAATACATTGATTGATGGGTCTATTGTTGAACTGGAATGTTTGCTCTAATCACAGATAATCACCAGATTGGCAGCGCTGTCATCTTTGAGTTGTTGCTGAATAGCTCTCAGGATCTGTGTCTGTTGGCAGTGAGCGTCTCAATTCGCACTCCTTCCATTCCAAGCTTTACAATTTGATTCACCTGAATATGTTTTGTTGCATTTTTGTCTGCAAACACTGTGCGTGTGTTCAGATGCGTAGACTAAATTTGCAATCAACATTTCTCCATGTTATCTGGCAATTTTAAAACAAGACGATGCAATCTTAAAGGTGTTTCAGCGTTTCGCAATGCCGAGATTTCGCAAGACCTGACTCGAACCTACATATTAGTCCAGGGAGTAGCTTAATCTTGCACATGTGCATATGTGTGTAGGAAGGGTAAAACAAACAAAAAACTTCTGTAAAAGCAAACAATTGCTCATTTACGATGCTGTCGGGCTGTTTGTTGTTTAGGTTTCAGGGCAGCATTGGCCTCCTGCCAGCACTTTTACACTTGGTCTGAGGCGTCGACATTTTAAGAGCGTCTTGATAAATCCTCTCATGGCATCATATCCTGTGTGTGTGGGTCCCATGTTGTTTTGTCAGTAGTCATCTGAATCAGTTTATTTAAATGCTGATCATGTCTCCTGTTTGCTCCGTCCCTGCAGGTGACACATTACAAGCAGTATCCCCCCAACACGAGTAAAGTGTACTCCTACTTCGAGTGCCGCGAAAGGAAGATCGATCCCACCAAAAACAGAAAAGTAAAATATGACAAGACCGTCTTCTACGGCCTACAGTACATCCTCAACAAATACCTAAAAGGTAAGTCCTGACTTAGACTTGACATGTGCTGCTCAAAAGGCCCGTGTTTTGTATTGTGTGCGCAATGAAATAAAAGTTCCCTTCAGCACGACACTCGCAGTGCCCACCTCCAGACCTTCAAACACTGCCAGACTGAATGACTCTGCAGCGCTCAGCCTTTGCCCTATGAAGCCTCCCCCTCTGTTACCAATTCATCCTGTTTGTGTTGATACAAACGTGTTCCCAGTCAACTTATCCGATTTCAATATAGGTAATCTAACCCAGGCATGTTGTATTTATTAAAGTCAACTGTGCACATAATGCTTTCACCAACATACTGTGGGAGCTGACCAGTGATGCGTTATTGTTCCCCGTTGGAGCATTTTTTTCTTTTTGCCCTTCCCCCCGCCAGGACAAGGTCATAGTCATGCAGGGTCGGCTGCAGAACTGCATGCCTGGAGCGGGCTCAGGATTCACTGCATTGCTTAAGGAGGCTTTAGCAGGGCAGGTGCTTTTTATTTGATATTGTGGCCAGCAGCGACAGTCCTTTTACTGACTTAAACAGAAGGTTACAATGTGCTTCGTATTGATTAGCCTGTGCAGAGAATAACACAAAGCCAGCAGGTTAAGAAGAAAAAAGTAAGTGAAAAGAGACTGAAATGAGGCAAAGTATAATGCATTCACCTTCTATGCTCCAATTAACTCGAGTTTGTAAAGGTGAATGTTTAAGTTCGTCAGTGTGATCCTGAGGGGCATGAGAGAGAGCGAGAGAGGCGGAAAGAGAGGGAGTCGAAAGAAAGAAAGAATGCATCTCCCTCCTGACTCTTAAGAGGATTTCATGGTGCGGTAGCAGAGGTGCGGGGGAGACAGGGAGAAAGGAGAGGGAGAGAGAAGACAAAAGCACAGCTGCTCCTTCCCCGTATGAGGGAGAAAGACCAGCTGTCTGCACAGAGCGTCCGTCAGCGCCAACTATTAGAGATGCATCCTTGATCCGCGAGCTTATGAAATCATAAGTGTGCGTCATGAGTCTTGTAGACCGGGTCGTGGAGTGAATTTTAATCTTTCCCACTCTACTTTCGTCGAGGGAGAGGTGCAGCGGGAAACGTGAATGCAATTTTCTTGGATAAAGGAAGAGTCCTAGTGAAAGCAGGCACTCCCCGTGCTAAGTTTAAAAAGTGACATCACTATCTGGAGTTTTAATGTTTCACATTTAAAGGGACACGCTCTTTCAGTCACGATCCCAAAATGGAAAGCATTTCAGTAAAAAACAAAAGAACTGCTTTTGCCCTGAGATTACAGGTTGTCATGCCTTTCAGCGAGCAGTGTTATTGAGGTTTTGGAAACAAGGTGTCAAATGTAAAAAGTTTGCCACCAAATTCTTTTTATTTTTATTTTGGAAAGTTCGCTTTCTAGCTAAAAAGTTAAATGTGAAAATGTATATCTCTCTCGTATCAGTTTGGCAAATCTGAAGATGGAGCCAGCAGCCAGTTAGCCTAGCTTAGCACAAAGACTGAAAACGGGGGGAAACAGCTAGCCTTGCTCTGACCAGAGGGTAACAGAATCCACCTACCAGCAGCTTTAAAACTCACAGATTAACACAGTATATCTTGTTTGTTGTAAATCGCACTAAACCTAAAGTGTAAAAACAATTAACACTTTACAGGAGTTTATGCGTTTTTTTTTTGTGTACTCCTTTTTTCTTTTCCCCTTCTCCTCTCCAGGAAAGGTAGTGACCCCGGAGAAGATCCAGGAGGCGAAGGAGGTATACAGAGAACACTTCCAGGATGATGTTTTCAACGAGAAGGGGTGGACTTACATTTTGGAGGTATTTGGAAAAAAACTTCTTGTCAAGGTGATACTTGGCAGTTGTGTGAATTTACTATTTCTATGCCTATTCATGAGAAGATCGCTTGAGGGTTACAGAGACAATTTTCATAGAATGGGTTTATTGTGGGAAAAGCTGGTAGGAGGTATACAGGTGTACTCACGGGAGCCAAAACATGCAAAGAGATCTGTCTCTACATGTACAGACACGCTCAGGACACGCAATGTGTCCCTAATATACACAAATACTGTAATAGAGAAAGCTTCTGATAAGTCATAAGGGCCACATTCTGCAGTAGGAAAGTCTTTTTTAAAACATGTTCTTGACGTGTAATGAAAGCCTGCATTCTAAAATAGGAAATGTCGGAAAACCACATTTGCAGTAAAATAGTAAAATTCATGAAATAGGAAGACAGTTTCAGCAGCTACAAATGAATCAGGAGTCATGTTCTGTGACCAAGAAAATGTGCATACAATAGTTCTGGTTATTTAGAGCTGCTGTTTCAGCACCTTGGAGAGAGCACAGTGCTTTTTACTGAAGTATTTTTCTCAAGCGAAGTGTTAATAAACTCTTATTTTGTAATCAGTTTTCCCTGTGCCGTCTCTTACCACATGAGCTCTCAAGCTGGAAGTCTGGTTTTTCGCAAATCACTCATTTAATGTTGATCATCCACTTGATAAACTACGCACACACAAGGCTCACACCAAGCATACACATGTTGTTCACTTGGCAGTGGTATGTATGACTGTATATACACTGATCTGCTACTTGTAGATCCTTTTTTTTTTTTTTTTTTCTCCAATGTCCACGTTATTCAGTGTGAAAGGCAACACTTATTTACCTCAGACTAGGTATGAAAATGCAGGAATTCTGTATGTGTAAAATCTCACTGCCTTTTGAAGGTAAAATCTCACCAGAGACTGTATCGCCTCCAGACGTGTGTCACTCTCCATCTTTCAGGTCACACAGTCTGTACAAGCCAAGGAGGAAAAAGTGTGTTTCACAGTGTGACTCCGATTCTGAGTGGGATATTTGTGTATGTGTGTTTGCAGAAATACGATGGACACCTGCCTATTGAAATCAAGGCAGTGCCAGAGGGGAGTGTCATTCCTCGAGGCAATGTTCTGTTCACAGTGGAGAGCACCGACCCTGAATGCTACTGGCTCACCAACTGGGTAGAGGTAGGTTTGTTTTGTTTATCCTCTGGGCCCAGAATGGATGGCGGGCCAATTCTTGTGGGTCCTGACATGATACAAGTGTATTATTCAATTGGTTTGCATCAGGCTGGGGAGGGGGGTTTAACTTAAAGATGCTCTTGTTGCAGTGTTTTTTTTGCTGGAACCGCACTGGGGAGTAAAAGTGAGCACATCGTGGCCTCAGCTGCTTCAAATTTGACTTGGTCAGCTCTGGATTAGCTTTGTAAAGTTGAAAGCGATTGTAAATGTCTCACCCGTATGCCCTCACATAACGCTTTAGATTTTAATGTGCTACTCGTATTGCTGTGAAAGCGACTTTTCTCGGCACATCAGTAAGTTTTAATGGCAAGCTTTAATTTGATTATTGATTGCAAAATATACTAGCAACATTTATGCCCTTTTTATTACATTGGAGAGTTAACAGTTTTATAAAAAGCCATTAACTATTTAGCTTGGCAGCACTTCGAACGACGCCTCTTATCTCTCCTTAAATCTCACAGAATTACAGCCCTGTCGTGGCTTATTGCTTAATCACGACTCAGAGATGTGCTGTGACTGGAGAAAAGTAATACGCACAGGTTGGCGGAAAAGAACAAGAGCAGAGAGTCTGGTACAAGGAAAACCCTTTGTCTGGTGTCAACTAAATAATTGTATTTTTTAAGACCGTGGTCAGAGAGAAAGGGCCATTAGTTTGACCTCTGAATGATTTAGTCTCAAGCCATCTGCAGTTAATAGCATGACTGGTATTGCACTTCAGGGGATTCAAGCCTCAGCTCCCAGTTTGTATTTTTGTTTCCAAACTTTTCGTATTAACTGTACAGGCACAAGAGTGCCCTTCATTTTCTCATCTTATCCTCTTTTGACATATTGAGGCCAGGGAAGCAAATAAGCATATCTCCTGAAAAGACAAACCACTCCTTTCATCATCATGTTCATACTGTGGGTGTGGTCGAGTTATCAGGTGACATCAGTGAACATAAGCGCCTGTGATTTGTCTGTTGTGTCAAAGCAAAGTTTAAACCACACAATGCTTTTGTGTTTTTTCTTTTGTGGGGGAAAAGGTAGCGTGGAAGTGAAATGGATTTTTGCGCTGTGAGGCAGGCGGTCTGGTGTCTAGCTCGACTTCCTAAGTGCCGCATTTATTACATTGAGCTAATGCGCCGTGTGAGTCCTCCCCGAGATGAGGAAGATCTCATGAACTTAATGCTGCTTGAACAGACTGTCCTCAATGACTGGGCAGAACTACATTTGTTTACCACGAGCAATATCTTCTCTCCGTCTCTCGCTAACTGCTCTCCTCTCCTCTCGACTCTTCTTCACCATGTCAGCCCCGTTCATAAATACGGCGTTTGGCCTCTGGCACAACTGAGCCAATGCCGCAATTTCCCAGAAGATCATAAAACAGAAACAACAAGCTGCCTTTGTTTTGATCCATTAATGCAAAAAAAAGAAAGCTTTTGACATATTGTACAAAGGAACAATTGTCTTTGGGTATGCGTCTGTATCTCAGCAGGTTTTTCAAGCCCAGTGTTTCCTGATTGTTGACTAGATTTGGATCTATAACTTGATACACGTATGCTGAACTATAATGACACTAACACCAATGAAAGGAAGCAGTGCTTGGGCATAGGTCACCCACAGCCAGGAGCACACTCACAACTGGTATATGCACACACTGTCCTGATAAATTTGGATACACCCCCCTCCCCCCTTTCCTTCCTTATCTCCCTCCATTTTGTTCTGGGACACTGACCGAGAAGTTATGTTGGTGCATGTGTTGTGTTTGTGTGTGCACACATTCCTCCTGAGTGTTGTATCTAATGTACTGCTGCCCCATTTTGACATTAGAGACCCACAGTGATCACATGCTGTATTACGGAAATGTTTATAAGAGTAATTCATTGAACACAAAATACAGTTAAATGTGTTGCAGTTCCATGATTAGTTTTTTGAAATTGTAACTGTAGTGTGTGTGTGTGTGTGTGTGTGTGTGTGTAAGATATATGTAAAGATATATATTATATATATATATATATATATATATATATATATTTTATATATATATATATATATATATATATTTTATATATATATATATATATATATATATATATATATATATATATATATATATATATATATATATATATATATATATATATATATATATATCAATCATGTTAAATGCAAGTAGATTCCTCGTAAAGGTCATCATGCATATAAGGCAGAGGGGCTCACAACCGTGTGAGTGAGTGAGTGTCGTTGTCCTTGCTCTGGCAGTCAAATGAGTCAATATTATGGTTTAGATTATGATTAGTCTGAGGTTGCATGTGATTTCTTAGGGTTATAGGGGGGAAACAAAAACACTGCATGCATAGTATTACCAGGCAAGTGAGGAATTGGCGCTGGAAGTGTGCAGAAATGTGTCACTGTGTAGGAGGGAGGACGGCTGTACATCCAGTGGTTTAAATGTTTATTGTGCTTGTTCTGTGGTTTGACACAAGTACTTAACACACAGTTTACACAGTTCCTTAAAGTCATAAAATGTTGCAAACACTCTATGTAATTGCGTAAGAGTATCAGCTTCATGTTGTAGTGTGATCCGGTGTTCACCATATTAGATCGATTTCTTTTTTTAGGATAGGCATGGTAGTGATGTAACATGTAATCTACCCTGATTAATACACACATACATACACATATATACACACACACGTGCAAACGTATTGTACACTTATGATAATAGAACGTGTGTATTCATGAAATTTCCCAGGTGGTGGTGGTGAGTACAGATAAGCCACTTGTTTTGACATTGAAATCTGTGACTCTGGTCCGGAGTTGACATGAGACATCGAGGAATGTATTTTTCCCTTTTGTGATTGAGCAGACCCTTTTGATCACTCTGAGCCTGTTGGCTTTGGGTTTTAATACCAGTTGAATACTGGGAAAGCAGGAATATTGGACCGAAAATGATTTGGTCAGTTCAGTGCTAAAAAAAAACCTTTGGCACCAACTTTTACTGTTTTTGTTTGACTTGCACTCAATCTTCACATTGAAATTCTGGTTTGAATAGGCTTTGAAAACAAGGTACACGTGGGAAATTAGAAGAAATGAACCGTTGCAGCCTGTAACACCCTGAAAAAACACCTCTTCTTCCCTCCATCAGACCATTCTGGTTCAGATCTGGTACCCCATCACTGTGGCGACCAATTCCAGGGAGCAGAAGAAGATCCTCGCCAAGTACCTCATGGAGACCTCCGGGAACTTGGAGGGACTCGCATATAAACTACATGACTTCGGCTACAGGGGCGTCTCCTCACAAGAGGTACACTTATATATCCAATACAGTAGATATTGTTGAGGTGAAGTTATATGCTTACTTTTACAATGGTGGAAAGCTAAACTTGAAAGTGAATTCCCAACCTTGGAAACCGTAGTTTGACAAAACAGTCCCAACTCATGGTCCACTTACTCGCTTCATCCAGACCTTTCAACCATGTCACACAGAATGTAAAAGGACCACAAGTTGGTGTTGTTTTATTAGATAAGTAGCACAGTGAATTAAAACAAAATGACATGCAATGTGTAATGGGACATCTTTCCCCTTCATTTCCCACCACACCGTCCCCCTCCTATTTGCAGACTGCAGGCATCGGGGCCTCCGCCCATCTGGTCAACTTCAAGGGCACAGACACGGTTGCCGGCATCGGAGTCATTAAGAAGTACTACGGCACCAAGGACCCCGTGCCAGGCTTCTCAGTGCCTGCTGCAGAGCACAGGTAGACACCTGCACGCCTTTCATTTCAGGTTGCTGATTGAAGCCTCGTCCCTGCTTAGAGACGGGGTGTTTCTCAGTGTAGTCTGAATTCCTTAGTGGTTCCTGCCTTTTCCACTGTGATGTAGGGCAATAGTTCACGACTAGTTCACTCACTTAAATTATTAAACCTGTAGTATTTAAAAAAAAAAAGAAGAAGATCCAAGTAATCATGGGCGACTCCAACACGCTCAACACTTCTTTTAAAGGTCATGCAAGATTCTCAGAAACTTTTATGCAGAACATCTAGCCTCTGGAGGTTGTTAAATTCCTGTGAACAATGCCAATAATCAACATAAGCCGCATATTCCCAGAAAGCACAGGGGTACAGTAGGCACGTCTCAGCTCCATTCATCTCTGGTGAGAGGCCACGTTCTGATTAGATAGATATATATATACTTTATTCATCCCCAAGGGCAAATGTGTTTGTCGTAGTAGCAGCTTACAGACACAAAAATAAAAATAACAGGGATGAAAGATGCTCTATATATATATATATATATATATATATATATACATACATACATACATACATACATACATACATACATACATACATACAGGCACGTCTCAGCTCCATTCATCTCTGGTGAGAGGCCACGTTCTGATTAGATAGAGATATATATATATATATATACTTTACAAAAGCGGTGCAAGGGCTGTTGATTAAGAGCGAGGTCCGTCGGGGAAACAAACCTTTTCACCCACGAGCTAAATTTATTTTCCAATTAGAAAAACTTTCTAAATAACAGTGGGTTATCTGCCAAAGCTGTTGATGGAATTTGAAAAGTTCTCATCATTTGGCTGAGATTTGGTGTTAATTTGCTTCCCTGATTAGAGTTTGATCACCCTCACACTAATTATCTGGCTCATCTATTTCACTTTGTTAGCGGGGCTGTGATTGGCTAGAAAGTGAAGGTTTTGATTGGCTGCTGCCCTGACGCACATGCCTCTCACATGTCTGGTGTTTTATGGCTTTGATCCATTTAACACACACACACACACACACACACACACACACACACACACACACACACACACACACTTTCTCTCTTTCGCTCCCATGCACACAGTCGCTTCTTCCTTGCCACCAGGGTAGTTACTGCTGCTCCGGTGCACCCTTCTTCCTTGCACCAGTGCATTGTGGGATGGTGGCAGAAGTTGCCGTGGTAACCATTATGTAATGGCCCTCTCCTAAAGTCCGTTTGGTTTCGGCCTCAGAGGGAGGAGTCTCAGTGAAATTCCACTTTGATGTGTTTTGAAGCCGAAGGAAAGGGACGAGCAAGAGGTCTGTCACCTTCAAAGCTCTTTCATGACAAACTTTGGTTATCCTCCATTGTTAACTGAATTTTTAACTTATTAGAAATGACCTGTGAAGAAAAAATACTTTTACAAATAAGTGTCCAGAAATGTACATAAAAATAGAAAAGTACACTAGTTTCAGAGACTAGTAATAGTCAGGTTTGCACTTTCAGGAGCCACAGAGCACAGTTTCATGGAGCTGAGATTTACAAAAAGGTTTTTACATGGAAGATAGAAGCTACTTTAAAAAACAGAAGACAAAGTTTTAGGCACTTCTGTTGTAATTCCAGATATCTCATGACCTCAGCACATATTAAAGAAACTTTCTTTAATGCCAGATGTAACTGGGAAAGTTTGTATAAATATATCCTTGCCTTTTTTTTAAAGTGTTAAGTATGTAAAGTATTATTCTGTTATCTAAGGTAGCTACAACAGACAGTCTTTAAATTTGGCCCAGGACTGGTTTCACTGAAGACTAAAACCGGGAGTGCACTGCCCTCTTCTGGATGATCTGTGGTATTTGGCCTTTGAAGAAAGCCCAGTGACTGTCTTTAGTGGTTCTTCTCTTTGTTTTATAAGGACATGTTTACCTTTACTGTGCTTCTCCTTCTCTTAAATATATATTTAGCTTCCAAACAGATCTAAATTTCTTGCACGATTGTTTCTTGCTGTTGAACCTCTCACTCACTCCCGTCCCTGCATTTCGAATGGATGGTGGGGAATTGTCTCCATTCATTTATTTCTTGTTTTGTTCTTGTTTAAAGGCCCTCCAAGACATATTCGTCTTGTTGCCCTCAATAATCGCAACCCTAGAATTTTTTTTTGTTTTGTTTTTGTTTAAAGTTTTGATGGTAGAGAAATGACTGTCCACAAAGAATAAGGATGGATCTGTTGTTCTCTCTGCAGCACTATCACAGCGTGGGGGAAGGACCATGAAAAAGATGCCTTTGAGCACATCATCAAGCAGTTTCCCAACGTGCCAGTATCCATCGTCAGCGACAGCTACGACATCTACAACGCCTGTGAGAAGATCTGGGGAGAAGACCTTCGGTCGCTGATAGTGTCGCGCAGTGCCGATGCCCCGCTGGTTGTCCGACCAGACTCAGGAAACCCGCTTGACACAGTTCTGAAGGTGTGGTCAGCTTGCCTTTCGACTAGAATCTTAAAACAAGCCAGGACACTAACGCCCTCGTCTCTCTACCACCTTCCTCTCTTATTTTCCTTCCGTCAGGTTTTGGAGATCCTGGGTAAGAAGTTTGAACCAGTGGAGAACTCCAAAGGTTTTAAGGTTCTCCCTCCTTACATCAGAGTCATACAAGGAGACGGAGTTGATATCAACACACTGCAAGAGGTAGAGACGCGCATTACCTATTGATGCGATGTACAAGGATAGCAATGGGTTGCATCTCTCTCATAATGTTTCTGCATGTGGTTTCCCACAGATAGTGGAGGGCATGAAGCAACACAGGTGGTCCATTGAGAACATTTCTTTCGGGTCCGGAGGGGCTCTTCTGCAGAAACTGACCAGAGATCTGCTCAACTGCTCCTTCAAGTGTAGCTATGTGGTCACTAACGGACTGGGGGTGAGTGCTGATACGTTAGAATGTAGTTATTGTAGTTTCATTGGCCATTTTGTAACTGTTGTGTGCAATTAAACATTGAGTAATAGAACAAACCAAACAAAAAAAGTTTATAAGAATCAATATTTTTGCTTAAGTTTGCCTTTTTTAAACTTACAAGAAAGAATGAGTCTGTCATTCCTGAGTGTTGTATGTTCACGCTCAAACGCACTAATATGTTGGGTTTCAGTGTTGTTCTCCCTTGAAATGAGACTTTGCTGAAACCTATGATTTGAAATTCCCTTTCCGCTTAAAGTGTTTTCTTTTCTGTTCGGCTTGAAAAGGTGAATGTGTTCAAGGACCCAGTGGCGGACCCCAACAAGAGGTCAAAGAAAGGTCGTCTGTCTCTGCACCGGACGCCGAGTGGTGACTTTGTCACCCTGGAGGAGGGCAAGGGCGACCTGGAGGAATTTGGCGCGGTGAGTTCAATGCCTACAGTAGCACACAGACACCTTTGTGCACATCAATGTTTGAGTCTTAACGCAAATTAATTAATTTCGCCAACGCTGTTTTTTTTTTTTCTCACCTTCACATTTTCTGTTTCCTCCTCTTTTGCTCTGCCTCTCCTTCCCTCCCTTGTCACCTTTCCTTCTGTCTACCTTTTTATTCACCTCCAGGACCTGCTGCACACAGTCTTTCAGAACGGGAAGATTGTGAAGACGTACACGTTTGACGAAGTCAGAGACAATGCTCAGCTCAAAGAGTGTGAGATTGAAGCAGTGCACTGATTGCAGCACTACTAAACCCCCACCACCCACCCCAACCTCAACCCCAAAACAACCCCGCTCCCCTCAACCCTTCACCTTTTGGCCTCCGACTGCTAATAGATCCCCACTTCCAAAGCTTGAGAATCCCCTGAAACTTTCCTAAAAACCTGAGACTCCCTTAAAATCCATGAATCTTCAGCGTCAAATTCCAAATTGCTGTTGTTGGTTTTCCAACAGAGTGGGGGAATTTGGAAATTCACATACCACTGATTTAAAGGCGAACTCCCCATGAGTGTGTGTGTGTGTGTGTGTGTGGGGGGGGGTGAAAGGTACAGTAAGTGACAGACATGTAGAGGGATAGGAGTTGCGAATATGAAGATAAACCGTGCGTTCACTCCCATGTGCCACTGCCCCAAATAGAGCTTCGGCATGTTGCACTGACAGGCGAGACTTATTGTAATGTTAGAATGTGATTGGCTGCTGATAAGCAATGTGTCAGCAGACTTTTCCATGCCGACTCAGAAGCAAATAAGATGATTGTGAATGAGCCGCTGCTGGCCGCATGCGGAGTGAACCCACGGTGAGTCGAAGAGAGAGACGATGACAGAGAGCCACGCCCCCACACCACTAACCCCCGTGTATTGTGTACAGAACTGTTAAAAAAAATTACAAAAACACCCCCCCCCCCAAAAAAATACTACATTTCTGAATCTACTTGTCTCTTATGTGAAGGATAACATTATGATCATAGTATATGACGGTGCACTGATAATATTGACCGATAGAAGCTGATATGTTGCTTTTACTTGGAAACAGAAGATCCTGAACTACACTGTAATTGTGGAGGATGACATAATTAATGTCCCCCAATGTTCTTGCTTTTAATCCGACGTTAGGGCTCAAATTATACACGGCCAACATCTACCAAGTACTACCTGAATATTTTGTACAGTTACCCTGCCAAATAAAATATTATGGGTGCATCTCTGAAGGTATGTTACTGATCATCTACTTGCCATTATGTTGAGCATTCACATCCTGAAGGTCCAGTCATACCGCAGTCTGCCCATGTGGGGGGATTTATCTCAAGGTGATTTTAGTTTTTCAAGTTTTGTAAGTTTGTTTTCGATTCCATCGTTGTCAGAGCCCTAAAATCTTTACAAAGTTTCGGATTGGGTCTTCACGATGGCGAATGCTCTGGAAACCAGTCTTTGCTTATAAGACTAAGAGTTGATGTAAAAATACATCACAGACATTGTTTTCACTGGAATAAAGATGATCTAACTATGTGTTTATGAAAGACTATGTGGTTCCTGAAATGTATGTTAAATGTTGGTTCTGCTGTATGTCTGCTTGGATCTGTGTTGTTGTGGTGTGTGTGTGTGTGTGTGCTGAGATTTTCCTCTAAAGGATTGTGTAATATTCCTTTATGCAAATATACGTGTTGATAAGGGGAATATAGAACACTTTCTTTTACTTTGCCGGCCTTTTACTCTGAAAGGAGACACAGAGTTGTGACAAACCGGTGACGATACAGTAGTGAGCATGTTTTCCCTCTGGGCGGTGTAAAACAAATTCAATAAAAAGCAACCAAGAGGCAGGAAAGTGAGACTCGGGATCAGGAATAACTTTCCGACGGCACTGTACCGCCCATGCTTGGGCAGTTGGTGGTGCATATTTGCTGATCAGCAAAACGTCGCCCTCGGTATCACGGCCTTAACTCGTGAAAAAGCAGCTGTGTATCTGTAAAAAGGTATCACTGTTCCCAGGGATGTTTGGATGTATTGCCCAGGTAGAAACGGGATGTTGCTGATGATGCCTTTTTTGGAGTCGATCGTCTTCCCATCAGAGCATCTCCGAGGGGTCTCACTCCGGTTTGATGGTGTTGTTTAGTCACATTGCTGAGTTAGCCCTCAGAGTGAAGGGGCTTTTTCTGGTGCAGAGCTATGAGGGATTTAAGAAGTGCTGGGAGCTGGTGACATCACAGGAAACGCACTGTTTAAGACTAGAAACTAGATATTTGACTGAGTTTATCAAGCTGCGCAGAGGGCAGGCGGCCCGAACACAGACGAGCTGGTCAACAACACAGCTAGTCGTTTTTGTCTTTATCTTTTTACACTTTATTTGTACTGTCACCGCTTGTCCAGTTCTGGAGTAACCACACAACAATACAGTTCTTTTCTTTCCAATTACGGGGTGCATTTTAGTATAACTCTGATTTTACTATTTTGATACTGTCTCGGTTCTTACCTCAAAGAAATCTTATTTTGTATGACAAAGGAGAAAAAAATGCCAGAAATTGCAGTAAATATCTTTATTTACACCCAATGTGGCCATACTGCCTTCTCTCTACATACAAGAGCTAGTTTGGATGGAAGCGGAGAGGCAGGCTAGGAAGACGACCACAGTAGATAGTAATGTTATTATTCTCTGTTGAAACAACTGTTTTTTTTTTTTTTTTACAAATGGAAGAATATCCAAACCGGCTTGACTGAACTGGCAGTGTGACTGTCAAGCTTTTAGCTTCTGTGTGTGTGTGTGAATGTCTTGTTAAGGATGAACAACTGCTTGTGAATACTATTTTTTTTCTTTCTGTTGTTGTTTTACGCATACTGTATGTATATGTTGGTTGTCCCAAATTCTCTCCCAACACAACTGATATTTTAACTTGCATAACTTGCTATATTGTCAACATTTCATTGATTAAAGATGCCACCCTGTCAATTTGGAATGGTTGATTTATTTTGCCTACTTTTGTATTTGGGTTGATTTGAAATATTTCACTTGTTTAGTATTTTTAAGTTCAGTTACCTCACATGTCATCAGCCACTAATGCCCTCTAAATGTCTTTAAGAGCCCCATTTGCCAAATTAACATATTTCTGAGTCCAGTCTTTTGAAAAAAGAAATATATATATCTATCCACTTGGACTAAACTGTCAAAGTAAAACCCAAATTACATTTAGGGAACACTTTTGAGTCTTATTTCTCAATCATTTCCCAGCAAGTCCTGGAAAGGGGAATGTAACCAGTTTTTAATGACAATATATGAAAACATTCAGAAGCCTATTAATAGTGCAGGTTGTCATCATGTAATGACAATACTCCAGTTGTCTTGCTAAGTGGTCTGTGTTGCAGTTGCAGCTGCATTTCTATCAGTTTGCCAGTCCATAATACTTCTGAAGATAAAACTCTCCTCAAAAGACTTAACGTGAGGATAGGTTCAAGTTCAAAGCGTCTCATGTTTGACATCAAGTAGTCCCTAAAAACGCTTCCTTGTGCTAATTCGGTTGGTCTCTGAGGTTTTCTTCTTCTTTGGTTGAAGAATTTTGGGAGTCTGTGGTCATATGACCTAGTCAGCACCGAAGAGGCGTTTCACAGTAACTGCAAACTCAGCGAGGAGGAGGAGGAGGCGGAAGGAGGCGGATGCTGGCTAAATGGATCCAATGAAAACTTGGGAGATTTCTTTTTCCCCAGCCCAGAAAAAGAACAACCTTTTTTTTTTTTTGCAACCGCGTGGACCCCATTAGACAGAGTCACACTTTACTTTTCCTGTAACTAAATACACACGACGCGTATACTTTCTCGCCACAAGCAGAGCGTAATTTGGCACGCCTTTACGCACTGTATGCGCTGCATCGCCTGCGTAATTTGCGCATCACTCAAGTGGAGCGGCAAGGCGCTCGTTTTTCAAACTACACTGCAAAAAATATCAACTTGAACGAACGCTTGTTCCATTGACATTTGTTGTTAAAAGTTCCTCAAACTTGTACAGCTGTATTTTCAGCGGGTTAACGGTTCTCTCTTCGACGAACTTTGGACGAAGTTTGATTCGGTTGCTAGAGTCGGGTTGTAAAAGTCACTTTGAACAACTCGGGCTGGTCATCTTTTGCAGCGTCGGCAGTAAAACTACGTCATCCTGCCAAACAACTCCCCTTTTTCCTCCCTGTTGGACCAACATCCACAGTTTAGGAGCGACTGGATAACGATTTTAGATCAGAGACGCAAATCATGATGACCGGATTTCGACTGAACTTGTCGCCGCTGAAGGAGCCTCTGGGCTTCGTCAAACTGGTGGAGTGGGTAAGTTAGATGCATCTACTGAGAGAGAGAGAGAGTGTGTATGTGTCATACCCAGATAACAGGGAGGTCCAGTCCTTTTCTTGGATCCCTTTTCCCGGCGAGAAAAATCCCTTAAGTAAACAGTTTTAGGGGGAATTTAGTAAAAATGCAGATGGCAACATTTTTATACATAATGCATGAACTTGACTTTTTCAGCATTTATCAACTTTGAGTTTTTACATCTCCAAGAATGAATAAACTGCCTACAGTAATGTAAACTAAACGAAAACACATCTAATACCCAATAATATGCCTGTTCTCACAATAAACCTTTCTTATTTAATTTGACTTCTCTGCTTCTGCTTTATAACTCACAAACAAAATCCAGATCTTGAAGACTCATAGAATAAAAGTGTGGGTTTGACAAAGGAAACTTGTCTCATGGGAGTGAAGCTCAGTCATGTCCAGTGCATTTTTGGATCATATTGCTGGTTGCATGGGCCTGCCCTTCAGATGACACAGTTACAGATTGATGCATCGCTCAGCAATAATTTACCTCTGAGTAACCGTGCACACGGTTGGCTACTCATGCACTCCAGCACACAGTTGGTGTATCATGAGAGACGTGCAACAGTTTCTGACGTTGAACGTCCAGTAATCAGTTCTGCTCTTCTTAACTGAGTCAGAGGAATCCAGTTATAGGTAATGCAGCTCAGATGTTCTATATTCTTCATAATAGAAACACATACGGAGCTATAGAGTCATCTGACCCAGGACAAGGCTGTGTGAGTGTGTCGGCCTTATGTAACCCTTATCTAAACCGGGATATTTTGTGATTCACAAGTGTGTGAATGTTAATGTGTCTGTGCATATTTCCCGCCTTTAATGCTGGGAATGTCCCAGCCCACCCAATAGTGGGCTGGGACACAGAACACGTCATTGACCAGGTCAGGGAGTTTGGAACCAGGAGGATTTACTATTATGTTTTATCTTCTGTGATAGTAAATGTATATATTTTCACTTCAGGCAGTTGGTTTGACCAAACAAGGTATTTGACGATGCCTTGGCTTTAGGGAGTCGTTACAGGAATTGTATAACTACTATTCGGATGTTCTTCAAATGAATGGGGAAAACAATCAGCAGATTAGAAGATAATGAAAATAATTGTTACAGGTTTCTGGTCAACAACATAACTCAAATCTCTGTCATTTAGGGACAGTTCTAACACAAAGCTGGTGCATGCATGCTCTGCAAGTCTTCCAATAATACATAACATGGGCAGCAGTGTGTTTGGCCCACATATTTTGGACATACACAGCAGTTACATTTTAAATAAATAATTTTAAAAAACAGCTGATGATTTCTGACAGATGTGTCGTCATCACAACTGCTGTCAATGAAACTGGATGTCTTCCAGCAGGTTGCCTCGTGTATATAAAGAGCAACATTTTTGCCCACTATCCATTTCCCCTGTGATCCTCTGAGTATTTGAAATTTAAAGTAGTTTACTTTGCAGAAGAGTTGTTTAGCCTCAACACTCATACCTCCCTCGATGTTATCTTCCGTGCGGTAGTAAACAGGAAGGAGGGTTTCGAGTAACGAATGCTACAAGGCTGCCACATTCACTCAACATGTGCAATAATGATGATGAAGATGTCAGGTTTCTCTGCCAAAAGAGGGAGAAGCAGGTTTCCTGGGCTTCTGAAGGAAACCCATTGTCAAAATGGCCACCCGCTCCAGTGGCTTTTGGCTTTTTGTTTGGACTTTGTGTAAGAATATTGCTGATTATGCCTATCAAGATATTTCATATTTAGGGTGACGTTCATCTCCTTTTTTACAGCTAAAGGGCCCTTTCCACGAGAAGTCTTCTTTAGTTTGCCTCGGTGTCCTCTTTTTTAGTTGTTTGCATCACATGCAGGAACCTGCAACTGAACCTCTATCACATATTGTGAGTGGTTTCATTCATGGCTCATATGGTCCATTCATACTGAGGCTCCATGACCTAGTAGTGGGAGAGTGAATCAGTGAAACAAGAATGTGAGAGATGGCGCTGGTGTGTAGCCCTGGAAAACAGGAAGTGGCTGCCAGTGACATCTGGAGAGACATCTGGAGAGAGGCCTCGAGGTGTGTGTGTGTGTGTGTGTGTGTGTGTGTGTGTGTGTGTGTGTGTGTGTGTGTGTGTGTGTGTGTGTGTGTGTGTGTGTGTGTGTGTGTGTGTGTGTGTGTGTGTGTGTGGACCATGTACAGTAAATGTTGGTTTGTGTGTGGGTGTTGTGACTCTAGAGGCTAAAGGTTGAGGCGGTCTGTCGTAAAGATTTTTCAAGGGTGTGCATATGTGTGATACAGTTGTGCTGATGAAACAGAATTTAAGTTCAGGTAAAAGTGTGTTTATTAAAGTCCTGATAGATGGACAGACTGATGCATGTCCTTACCTTACAATGTGAGCTGTGAATCAAAGATCAATACTTTGTCATCATAATACACTTCCTCTGTCTACTACGAAAGAAATGCCTTCAAGTTTTCCCTCTGATGTGTTCTGGGCCACAAGTTGAAGTTGCAGGGCAAAAGGGACGGAGATCATCTTGACAAGGCAGACATACAGACAAAGTTAGCAACTACCTGGTGTGTGTGTGTGTGTGTGTGTGTGTGTGTGTGTGTGTGTGTGTGTGTGTGTGTGTGTGTGTGTGTGTGTGTGTGTGTGTGCATTTAGATTCAATACAAGGCCGGAAACACAACTCTAAATGAATGATAGTGTTGCTCCGTGTCTGCTAGATGTGCAAATAAGCCGCTGTTTGCAAGCATGTTAAGGTGTTGTTGGGACAGCTATTTAGCTCCCATCTGTGACGCTAAATCGTTTTGAATTAGTGCGATACTGTGGCACAGCTGTCCGTTCTACTGCCTGTTGCTCAGTGAGAATGTGTGAAAACTGTTAACAACGCATTTTGAGCAGAACAAATGAGATCCGTGGCGCTTGAGCAAAGGGAGTCTGAAGGAGCTCAACCCCCTGAAATAACGTGATCCGCCTGCTGCAGTTAGAGGGTTAAGCTGACGAGCAGCCAGCCTGACTACAAGAATTTAGTATGTGTTGGATTTAAGGAGAGCATTAGTGTCACATGGCCTACACGCTGAATCAGATGCTTTCTGCCCCTGCGAGAAATAATTCAAGAGCTGAATGACAGCATGTAAGTCACATTTGATTTAATTTGTGATCAAATCATCTTTTTGTTTTAGATTTGGTATTTCCATGCGAGAACAACAAATGAAAGAGGCAAACAACTTTTAAAAAAATGAGCTTGTAAAAATTGTTGAGTAGTGAGTTTTTTCTTTTCAGCTGTTTGTTGGACTAAACTGCTGGCCATCTGTTATTCCCTCTGCCTCTTTACTGCTGACGAGGTTTTAGGTTGCCAACTTTCTTCTGTGTGTGAAGTTCTGGTGACATTAAACTGTACTGCCCGTAGGGAGGATCACAATCAAATTATGAATTGTGGTGGTTTTATTTTTCCAGTCAATGTGTCATAGTTAGTGCTTTTGCATTGTCGGTTTATTAGAAAGGACGTCCTCCCTTCCACTTGAACAAATCTCTGATAGTTCCCCAAAGCAGAGCAGAGTTTCCTAACATCAGTCTCAACCGTCTCCCTAATCTCTCTCGCTCTCTTGTCTGTCTAAACAGCTCACGGCCATATTTGCTTTTGGATGCTGTGGCGGATACTCGGGGAAGAACATCATATCTCTCTTCTGCGACGATGGCAGGAATGAGACTCTCAACGCCAACTTCCACTACCCGTTTAGGTGAGATTCACGACGCATTTTATGAGGCGAGGTTTTGAAATGCCATTTAAAAAGAAAAAAAAGGCCAGTAATGATTTAACCCTCCATCTTGTATCGCGGCCAGGTTAAGCCAGGTCCCGCTCATCGATGGAAACGCCACTCTTTGTAACCGCTCCGTCACGACGACACACATGGTGGGAGACTCTGCCTCCTCCTCGGAGTTCTTTGTGGGCATCGCCGTCGTCTGCTTCCTGTACAGCATGGTGGCTCTGCTGGTGTATTTAGGCTACATGCACGTCTACAAGGACTCTGACTTTGGACCCATTTTTGTGAGTATTGATCTTTTTGGCCAGTTTGACAACAGACGCACACTCCATCAACTGTAAATGAGAGACTTGTCCCCCGTCTCCAGGACTTTGTGATCACAGCGATCCTGGTCTTCCTGTGGCTGGTGTGTTCGTCCGCCTGGGCGAAGGGCCTGCAGAACGTGAAGGACGCCACGGACACCGGAGGCATCGGAGCCACGCTGGCCCTCTGCCAGGGGAGCAACGTCACCTGCGAGGTCACGGAGTTCGCCAGCATGAGGACCCTCAACATCTCTGTGGTGAGAAGAAATACACAGGGTTCTTACGGTCATGGAAAACCTGGAAGAGTCATGGTATTTTAAAATGGTTATTTCCAGGCCTGGAAAAGTCCTTGAAAAAATTAAAATCCCAAAAGTTTGGGAAAAGTCATGGAAATGTGTTCTATTCATATGTTCATGTCATTCATTTACGCTGAGTTTGAAATAATTAATATGCTTTTAAAAGAAAGACGCTCAAAATATAAGCAGGCATACATACAGGCATCTATATAAATGTTTATTGTCTCTCATTCATTTGTGTCATTTAAGGTTTACTGTATGCTTTGGAATTCTCATTGTTAGTTTAAATACTACAGTTTCTCACTTTTTCATGTTTACACCCAGATTTCACAAAATGTTTGGTCATGGAAATTTGGTTTAAAGTCATGGAAAAGTCATGGAAATGCATTGGTCAAAATATGTATGACCCCTGAATACAGAGCGGCTTTATGAACGAGAAGAGTGTGCTCATACTTGCACCAATCTCAGTAAAGCGTTCACTTCTCCGGCATTCATTTACATAATGAAATCCAAATCCTTGGCCAAAAAATAGGTTATTTCTAGAAAATTAGAGTCGTTGATTATGACAGTGTCCCATCCCCTGCAGTTTATATAATATGACTTTAGAAGACCGTTAAACAGCCTGACTCACAGTCATGAGACAGTGAGCAGTAACACTTTCATTTTCCTCAGGCACTGCTGTGGTCGGCTCAATAGTGTCTGTGTCGTAGGTCTAAAGCTAATGCTTCAGTTTGTGATTGTTAGAAAACCCAGAAAATGTAATATACATATACTGTCCAGTATTATTAATCTGTAGTTTTTTTTTTTCCCGTCTGCATTCTTCCAGGTGTTTGGCTTCCTCAACATGTTTGTGTGGGCGGGCAACGCCTGGTTTGTGTATAAGGAGACCCGTTGGCACGCCCAGAAATTCTCCACTCAGCCCGCCCCTGCAAGGCAACAGGTCCCTGCACCCATCTAACCCACAATATAGAGCAACGCAAACCCACTGTCGCATACACGCACAGCACACATAGAGCGGCCACAAACAGACACAATTTGAGCACATGCATGCATACTGTATGCGTGCACATGTATGACCACATGTGCAGACCGTATTACACATACACAGACAAAAAAAAAAGCGTTGAGAAGGTGACGAGGGGGAGACTAAACTAAATGAAGGATATTTCGATAGATTGAAAAACTGATGGATTTGGATCTTATCGACACACGAGCAGCTGTATAGGTACACGGAGCCAAATTTGCGTTTTGTAACCCAACATGTCATATAATTCCTTGCACATTCATGGTTTACTTGAACTGAGAACGGTTCAAAAAGCAATGTCCATTTCCCAAAATGTTTCCTCTGCAGCAGTAGGAGGCTGGGGGAGGAAACAGTGTTTCATGTGTAGATTAGCCTTTGTAACTTTTGTATTATTTCTTACCTGTTTCGAAAACTATCGCAACACCAATGCAATAGTGCAATTAAACATGTTTTTTTTTTACAATAATTCCTAGGTGGTTTCTTATGCTTTAGTAAGCGAATATGTACATGCACAGACAATTACCAAACTTTATAGGAAGATAGGTTTTCTTACTTTTTTTGGGGGGTAACGGATGGACAGCGACTGAATTCATGATGCTTTATCGCGCACTAATGAGTGTAAGTTACACAATTTAATGTGTTTAACATCTGCCGCAATAAGGATAATGTGATCAAGGTTTTCAGGGTAACAGAGAACAAGAGACAGTTGTCTGTGGTGCAATATGAAGCATAATACTCTATATACCATATTACCACATCAGAAAATGACATTCATTGTATCTGGAAAAATGACTCAAATATTCATTCATTCTTTCATTCATAGGCTCTCTCACTGTCGGCTCATTTGCCCTCTAGTGGTGGCTAGTAGGTATTAAAATGTCTGGACGAAGCTAAATTTAGGATAATACATTTGCAAATTAATCTCGCTACCACCAACCCAAATAGCCGGTGAGTAGTTCAGATATGATGTTCTTATCGCCACATGCACAGTGCACTCGTATGGCGCTCACTGTGGTGTTATGGCGTACCATGAGACTGTAAATCCATAAAGAAAACTTGATTGAAAGTTGGCTACTTAATTAGTTCAGGAAAATGTTGCAGCCAAAGAGTGTACTCCTTAAATTCCTCTGTGTCCGAAGACTTTGATTTATATATTGTCTGAACTCTGGTACCAGATGAAGGTTAAATCCTTCCTTTTATAGTGTCAAAATGTTTTTGTTGTTATCGCTTTGAATGTAGAGGCGACTTTTTCATTTTCACTTTCTATGCAAACAGAAACAGCTCTGCCAAAGCTATCGTTTTTTCCTCCTGTTTAGGCTTATTCCATATCTCCATATGATGTTAAATCAGTTATTTTGTAAAAGCTGTTGTTTTTTGATTGTCTAGTTTTTATAAATCATCAATGAGACACCAAACAGTGAGCTGGTGTTGTGTTTAATTAACTTTAATGTCTTATTTTTCATTTTCGCTGTACGTAAATGATTATTTGAAGGAATTTCTGATTTTCTTTTATATCTTGTGCCTTTTTTGATGTCATAAAAATGTAAGTGGGATGATGATGAATTCATTTAACTCTACTGTGAGACAAAGTTAAATGAATGTGTGTGTGTGTGTGTGTGGGGTGTACTGGTTACGCATCTGCACGCTTGTAATCACCATCCAACTCTTGCTTTGTCAATGATTCCTATGCATTTAACCTGCCAAACTGTCTTTTTCAAGAGTCACATGACATGCACAATTTCAATGTACCTTTATTTTGTTTGTTTTTTCAATAAAAATGAATAATTTTTTTTTCATTAATCTCTTTGTGTTTTTATGTGTTCAATGCACAACAACATGCCTGTGGGTAAGTTTGTCTGTTGCACTTCTCTGTCATGCCTCCATTATTAAATGGAAGCCAAACAATTGCACAAAATGTCTATTCAACTTCAGTTTTGATTCACATTTCCTCCCCGGTCATGTGTGGAATGGGAGATTTCACAGTGCAGCTTTAAACATCTCGAAAGAAGTAAGACATTGTTTGAATTCAACTGCTCATGGAAAACAAATAAATAATAATAACTTAGAAGGTTAATAAATAAAAAAGCATTGGAAGATGCTGAAGCATTTGTAACCCAAAACCATTATAATGACCCCTGACAGAGAAACATATTAGTTTGTGTTTTCTGATTTGCCTAATGACCTCGAGGATCACTGCGTGGGAAACAAACACAATTGTGTCTGAGTCATCCTCTGTGTGTTTGTGTGTGAGTGAGAGAGGAAAAAGGAGAGAATGGAGAAGTGTGTGTGTGTGTGTGTGTGTGTGTGTGTGTGTGTGTGTGTGTGTGTGTGTGTGTGTGTGTGTGTGTGTGAGAGAGAGAGACAGCAAGGATTGCATTAGACCACAGCTGATCATAGGAAATGTACGTAGATTTGACTCATCAGTTTAAACTAATCAAAGTCGTTTCCTCGCCCTCGTTTCCTCTGCATCTCTGCCCTTCTCTGTCTCACTCTCTCTGATTCCCATTAAAGACACGACAGGCGTGTGTAGCTTCTGGATTCTTCTTATTCCTCTGCTAAGGTTTTTTAACACTTCATGCAGCTGTACCAAAGAGCTGCGGTGTTAAATATGTTGCATGAGTTTTGTTCAGTGTCGTCAGAATGGAAGAGGAGTTGTGATCCACTTGAAGGTTTCTTGAAAAGGAGTCCATCCTCCGCTTTCATCTCGCCTGACTGACTTTGCACTTGAAATGCAGGTTCTATTTTCAGCCACAGGAGGTCAATGTAGTGCCGCAAGCTTGACCTACTGAGCCACTTTGAGAATCGAAACATCCTGGTGCAGTACGTTTGTTTCAATGGCCAGATAATTCATATATACTGTATGTATATGTATAAATTGAATTAATCATGTCCCCCATAAACTTCCTCTGAACTGAAAGTTTGACAAATTGCTGCTTTTGACCAGTGTCTACCTGACCCCATTTACAGTGCTTTGTTTTACAGAGACATTCTATAACAAATTGCAACATATATATTATATATATTCTTTTTTTTTTTGCTGGGAAACTACTGGTCATGTTAGGTTGGTGTTTTATTTGAAGTTGAGTCTGACCTCTGACCTAACCTGCACAAGGTTGCAGTGAAGCCAATGCTAATAAGCGCTTTACATGCACACATTTAAACTGCAGCTGTAACCTTACAATATAATCTGATCTACTAATGCCATAATGTTATTCATAGTTCTGACCTCCTCTTTTCAAAATCCATTATACCCATTACTTTGCAACTCCCTGGCAAGATCTCATAGTAGTCTAATGTATTTTAATGAAGCTGAGAGAAGATTTAAATGTATAGCTTTGGTACATTTTTAGACTCAAACAACGGCCCATGTTTTATATTTCCAGCCTCAACACAGTACAGCATAAAGCGGTATGTGGTTCATCCGCATGGTCATTCCTGCCAGGGCTAATATCATAGCCTACACTTATTCCAATTTACAAAATGCCCAATTGCCACCATTTTTCACAACAGTCTAGATAGCATATCCCTTGTACATTAAGGTTGCCCTGTGTCATTAACAGTAACCTACATATATTGTTACTTTCAGTGGATAAAGAGTCAAATAAATAAGGTCTCGACATTTACAGTCACAGCAACAGGTAGATGGTTCCAGTTATTATAGTGTCTCCTTGGTTTTACAAATATATCTAACTGTGCATCACCATTGTCTGGATGAGAATTATTATCGATACTAAATTACTTTTAATGTCTGGCAAATAATTGCTGAATGAAACATCCCCAGTAATCTGCTCTGTTTGTCACATAATGTAATGCCAAGCAGCTTATTAATACATTTAATGTATTTGTAGTTGATATGTCCACGAATCAATTACCGGGCTTCCATTATATTACCCAATTTAAAAAAACGCTCATATCCACTGTTTCCAATGCAACATAACGGTGTGAGTGAGTCGGGCGTTATGACGTGACGCTTCTGCCTCCATAGGCCGCTGAACTTTTCAACTCGTGCGTAACGTCAGCTCCGCGTCCGTCTGTCGCTCAACATCTCGACCCTTAACCCTCCGACGGATGCCGAGTCCAGCCGAAGCCCAGCGACAACGACGTCAGCATATCTCGTTCTTTCGTTTTTCGCCTGCTGCGTGCGAAGGAGAGACAGGAAGAAAAAAACAAAAAAAAAGAGAGAGAAAAAAAAAAAAACTGCTCTCAGCAAAGCAACAAGAAGGAAGAGCAATGGCGACACTGGATCGCCAAATACCAAGTCCGGATACCTTCCTTTGCGGGCCTTGGTCTTCCTTCGTCAGTGCGGCTAAATTACGTTTTGTTGACAGTAAGTTCGCACGTCGGTTGTTTTTCACGGGAAAACTGTCGGGAAGTGCGTGCTCCAACTGTCTGTGATTGAGTTGAGCACGCTCCACAATGCAGCGTCTGTCAAAGCGCAGCAAAGTAACTGTCAAAAAAAAAAACGACTACTACGCAAATGCAATATTAATAATAGGGCTGCTTGGATAGCCGTGCAAAGCGCGCGCGCGTGCGCGCGGAGCGAAGCTCGGAGTTTGGTGCCGCTGCTGGCGCGTGCAGGAACGCTCGCGCCAGCAGCGGCTGTAAGTTAGTTAGCTCTGACAGGAGCTAGCGAAGCTAAGCGTTAGCCTGGTGGCCAACCTCGGACCAGCGTGGCTACCCCTCCCCAAAGTTTGTTGTGAATGCACGCGGGTGTGTTTTTTTTGTCTGTTTCGTTTAGCGCCTTGTTGTGTTTCTTCTGACGCAGACTCGTCCTCGGACAACAGCGACAAGGAGCTCTACCGCCTCGGCGGAGCCGTGAGGCTCGGCAAAGAAGGTGAGGAAGTTGCGCTGACAGGTACTTAGCGCCGTCACTGGCACGCTGCTGTTTGTTGTTGTTGTGTTGTTGTAGTACGTGCTCTGCAGCGTAAAGGATGCCAACATATTCATTTGTAACCCCTTCTCACAGAAACACCCTTTAACGGGCATGATGTACTTTTTAAATACATGCTTCGGTTGAGATGTGAGGAGGAAACATTGAGGTTAGTGTGTGTGAATAACACAGCTGTCATACAGGAAGTATCCTGTAACTAATGGTTTATTTTCTCCATTACCTTTTGCACATAAACTGTCAGGAAATTCTATATAATGGCCATAATAATTCCCCAGAGCTGAAGGAAGGTGACGTAATGACCAAATGTCCCAAAGCACAACTAGACCCCCACATTTAAGAAGCAGAGAATATTTAGTTTAATTGTTTTCATTTTACTTGGAAAAATGACACATCGGTGACGGATAAAGACAGAACAGATCAACAATGACATTAATGTTGACGGTATCGACTATTAAGCTTTTTCTTATCTTGTGACGTGAGCTGAGGTCAGCGGATGTTCTGGGTCTTTCGACACCAGGCTAGGTGAAAATGTTCAGGGGAATAAGTGTTGCATGCTTGTGCAACTTTAGCCAAGCTGGTGTGCTGTCGGAAATAAATGCATAAATGCATATATGCATATATGCATTTATTTCCGACAGCACTGATGCCTCCAACCCCCTGACCCCCCAGGGACAGAGCCAGGGGAGTTCCTCCACATCCCACGATGTATAAATACCCACAGGAGCACTCGCCGCACACTAACACACTTGAGTCACCCCTGAAAGTTTGAGCGTGCAGCAGCCCTCGCACACACACACACACACACACACAACACACACAGAGGCAGGGAATCTCTTCTCACTCTCACTGGTCAAATACCAACGCACACACACACACACACACACACACACACACACACACACACACACACACACACACGCCTCATCTTCCTCTCTCTGAGCCAAACTGGAGCGGTGTTTCCAGAATTGCTGATCTGTTGGCAACATGACACTGAAAAGGCCCGCTGAGAGTGATATGCAAACAGACACCCGTAAAGCCTCACAAACAGACGGGGAAACGCGTCTCAAAAGCTTTATTTGCAAATTTGTGTCGCGCAGAAAGTACCGTGATTCGTCGTAGATTCATGCTCACTCACTTGTCACTTCAGCGCGCACGTATCTGTAGATGGTGAAGCCACGTTGGCAGTAATTGGTGTGGGCGTGTGAGAGAGAGAGAGAGAGAGGTGCAGGACATGATTGGTATCTATGTCTATTTCTCACTCTTGCACACAGTGGAGGTGATGACAACCAACAGCAACTTTGTCGGCCTGACAGCAGCTGTCATCACCTCCACTAGAAGTAAGCAGAGCTGTAATGCTTCTATTTGTATGTTTCCCATTGTCTTTAGCGGCGATGGGAATCGCCAGGAACATCATGCTATTGTTGTGATACTTTAGTTGGTAGTGTAGTATTCATTCTATACAATGTTAAGATGAAGACATCTCTGGAAGCACGCTTTGAGAGTTGTCCCAGATCAAATGAGCTCGGAGTGTAAATACACTGAACGGCAGCGTGCATCAAACAGAAGGGAACTTAGAACATTGTGCAGGCAATCTTACGACACTTCTTGCATTGCATGAGCTGTTTTCACTGATGTTTAAATCCTTTCAACAGAGGCTTTTCTGCTACCTAGTAGACGACTCCAAATTTACATTATTTTTGTAAATGTGTTTCTATTGTCTGCATTAAGTGATTTCAAGCTGAAATGATGCATACGTTTCTTGTACTTCTTGCAAAATCTATAAAGCGAAGTGGTTTCAAGATCCCTGGCGCCTTCTGAAAGATTGCCTGAGATAAAAGATAGAGTAAAGTCTACGTCAAAAACCTTAAGAGCTGATACACAACATGTATTGGCAACGATTTTTGATTAATTGTTAAAGGAGGATTTGCTATTTTTCTTCATCTGATGTGACAATATAATGAATATGACTGAAGCTTAGGCTTTAGGATTTTGTGACTGTGAAAACTTGTTGTTTTTCTTCTGACATTTTCTTGACCATATAATGAATCTATTAATAGAGCAAATAATCCGCAGATTAATTGGTTAAATAATTGTGAAAGGTAGCCGTCAAAACCTTTTTTAATATATCATCGGAAAGGAAACGTAGTCTGAAGTAGAAGGTATAAAAAGTAAATGAATCAAAATCCTTGATTTAGATATTGGAGTGGAATGATTATTAACTTGTCTTTTGATGTTAATGTATTCAGCCGAGAGGTCAGACTCAGTGAAATAATTCTTACCGTTTATTCCACAAATGGCATGTCATATTTTTACTTCCAGCCTGGCTTTTATACCTGATGATCAGAATGTTCTGACCTTGATAACGGATGTTTAAAGCCTATAGTTACAACTTGAGTAAAGTAAGTTTAAACTTTTTCCAATGACTATTTCCTGATCATAACTCAGCACATTTGTGAGGACTCATGCTGTTTTGACAGTTGTGTTACTATTGTAAACAGTTTTCTTCCTAGTAAAAAGAGTCTCCACTTTTTTTATTTCAATAAAAGGACTCAAAGGTATCTTCATACAAGATGCTGCAATCTTGAATTCCACAAGTTGAACCCATATTTGTAGCATTGGCAGTTTTGTAAAACAAAATATGAAGAGAATAGTTTGTAGTGTAGCCTGAAACGTAAGCTCGCAGCCAGTAGCTGATAAGTGTGTTTACTTTATCAGACAAGTTGGTGTAGGTCCAATAATTATCTGGTGCGCCTGTTCATAAAACACTTGAGTTGAGCCGGCCTGTGCCCTCGTCTGGAACGGTTGAATCCGTGATTATTCCAAAGTGGCTCCTGTGCCCGAGGTTTCTTCTATGTTGGGTTGATTGCAGGTCATTTAGTAAGTGAAACATGTTGCGGTTTCGTCGCTTGAGTCAACCACACCTCCGTTTCCTAGACCAAGGCGGAGTAACTTGCTGTTCTCTTTTTTTTCTTTTTTATCTTGATAGTCACTGCTGTCAAACCCTTTTTTGTTTACCCGTTCTTTTTAAGTTGCTTTCCAAGCAGCGTGTTATCAATGGTAACTGGATTTACTTGCTCTAGAAGTAATCTGCGTCCAATAATTTATTGTTATTAGTAGCTCCGTTCGCGTTCATTCGCCGGTGACTGATTTTTCGTAGTTCATTTCCAGGCCTGCCAGTCGTTGGGGCAGTTGGCTTGAGAAAGACAAACATTCAGGCGGCAGAAATAGGCGACGCACTTAGTTTACATTTGACTCGGCAGATGCTGAGGAAATTGCGTTCTTGTATTTTTGTTTACTCCTCCCACTAAAGTACTTTGCACATTTTGATTTGGCTGGACCGGTCCGGTAGTTTATTGACAACAAAACGCGCTCGCTTCCAGAGAAAACGCTCGCAGGAAAGACACACAGTGATCAGGTTTTTGAGCAGAGAGCCGTGTTCCCAGGCTCCGGGTTCAACTGACCACATCACAAAGTTATGAACCCAATCGCCTCACAACCTGTTGACAACAATGACCGTATTTAAAATGTGCTTTGCGGCCAAAACTCTCTATTTGTGTGTAATAGCTCAGATCAGGGCCCTTTCAGTTAAGTCAAAAAACAAACACAGTTTATTTGCTTGTGAGGGGAAAGCAGTTTTTGGTCAGCAAACAAGGGAACCAGAGAGTTAGAATGGTGGCTTAAATCCAGGAGCATGTTCAGAAATAATGGGCACGGAAAAAGAGTGAGCGATAATCTCCTCTTCTGTATTGACGAGGCAGCTACTCTGAATCCAACTGTCGGCCTGATGAGAAAAGCCACTTCCTCAGCAGCTAACAACGGCTCATTTTACCGCTTTGGTATTACTCTCTTGTACTTCAGTCAGTATTCACATAACTCTAAAGTCAAGAAATATTCCTTCCAGCGATCATGGCAACCTCAGTGTTTGTGTTTGTGTATGTGTCCTTGAACACTTCATGCAAGCGTAATGAAACCCACTGACCTTTTGCAGTATGCACACACGCACTGTGACGATTCCACACACACTCTCGTTGTCTACATAGTTGTATGATATGACTTGGACCTTAAGTAACCTTCACAGATGTGTTTCCTGCACATACACACACACACACTGATGTGCACGAAGCATGTCTGATGGTCTCTTTGACTTCCCAGATGACATAGAACTCACCAGCAATGCAAGGTCATGACACCAAGGCCTGCACCCGTACACTGTCAGACACCCGCACATTCTTCCATTTCCACAAATGCACACATTCATGCACGCCCCACCTCCCCTCAGTGAGTCTGGCTTAAGCGCTGTGATTTCTGTCAGCAGAGCTTTTTCGGGTACAGGAAGATTAGGTACAGATACAAAAAGATATTGGCTAATTCCCATTGGACTCATTTTTTCCCTCAATATTTCTATTTATCAGTTTTTGTTGAGTATCTCTTTTAACACCAGGCCCAAAGTTTCTGTTTGCTAGCCAGACCACAGGATGCTTTGAAAGGGTTGTCTGTCCTTTCTGTCTGTCTCTCTTATGCATGTCTGTTTAGTGATTGGAACACACATTATCTGTAGCTGTCATAATCGTAAAAAGCAGCTTCAAAGCTAAATGAGAGTGTCTGGCCTTTTTTTTTTTTTTTATGATTTTAGTGTAATTTAAACACAATATATTTTACTTTTGTTTATTTTCTCGCTGTTGTTGTTCTGTATAGTTCTCAGTTGTGAGGATTTTCAAACTTTTAGATTATCGGCGGATCCATCATTTAAAATGAATCATGAGTTGCAAGGAATTGTCCTAATGTGAGTGAGTAGGTGGTAATGCATGGTTGAAAGCTACTAGGAACCAGAGCCGTTTCTTCCCACAGACAGTTACTCTGAAGAACACTTTTTTTTCCCTTGAACTCTTGATTGATTGATTTTTTTTCTTTTCTGAAATGTGGACTCTTCATGTCTTTCTCAGAGATGCTTGGCTACAGAGCACTGGAGGATTTTTGTCTTGTTGTCTGCCATGTCTGCAATCAGGTGGTCACTCCTCAGGGCATCCTCACACACTACGGTAAGACAGACACGCACGCACACACACACACACACACACGCACACATTTGCAGAGCCAGATCAACACAATCATTTATATTTATCCCTGCAGGGCTATTTGAAACATAGTCTATCTACAACTTATGCCCCAGTCCAAGCAAATAAACACCACTTGGTTGTGCTGTCTAATACTCAGCAGGCTGATATAACAAACAAACAAACAAAATGGACCTGATGTAACATTGTGCCCAGGTTTTTTTTGTTTATATGGACAAATATAATATAAAAAATTAAGATAATATCCTTGTACTCCAGTAAATAATATTCAAACAAAAGAAAGATTTGACGGGCAGCTGGGTTAAAAAAAACAAAATACACACTCATCTGTTGAACCTCACCTTTTTTATATTTAAGTATTTATTGTTTAAGCTGTAGCACTTGATCCCGGCTCCCATTGGCTCTCCACCCTGTCCGTCTACCTCTTGTTTGTTTTTGACCGTGGCTCCACTGAGCGCGCTCGCATCTGTTGGCGGCACGTGCACCAGCCATAGCCTTCTGTTTGGGCGGGGAGTGGGGGGGGTATGGTCACGCTTAATGACACACACACACACACACACACACACACACACACACACACACACACACACACACACACACACACACACACTCTTACTTCTCCCTGAGAGGAGAGAGGCCAGCGGAGTTGCATGCTCACACATTCTCACTTTCTGTTTCTCAGCAGAAAGAGGTCAGGGGTATTGTAAGACAGACAGACACACACACACACACACACACACACACACACACACACGCACACACACGCAGTCTCCTTGCAGGCGCTGTTTTTTTGCTTGCTGACGCGCACACAGGGTCGGATAACAACAGGTCTAAAACAAAACACACACACACGTACACATACACTGTCAGGAGTGGGAATCTCCTGAGAGCTCCCTATAAAACAAAGCTGTCCTCGGGCCACAATATAATAACAAGCTGGCATTGTGGTGGACCAGCATGGCCAAGTCACATGCGCTGACGAGTAGAAAAGTAGCATGAGTGTGAACCATTTTCGTCTTAGTTCATCAAATACTTTTAACCTCATCTTCATTTCAATTCAGTCAAACCGTCCAGCATTCATTCATTCTTAAATGTGAAGCATTATTCACTCAACTACTCCGTGTCATGACATGACAAATGCTCCTCCTGGCCTCTGCTGAGCGGATTGCCTCCAGGAACTGGGCCCCCGTCAAGATTTCCTTCTGATGTTTTATGCATTTCCTCCCATTGTTGCATATTCCTCATATTGCTGTAATATCCTCACCAGGGAAGTGTCCTGCTGGGGATTTAAAATTATAAAAAATCATATCCACTGCGATAGCCTTGTATTTGTGTGTATCCATCATGGGATCTGCCGTCATGCTTGACCTGTGCGTCGAATCAGCACTGAGGCCTTAGATGTACATAAATGCATGCACACACACACACACACACACACACACACACACACACACACACACACACACATAGAGGAGGAGGGGGTTGGCTCGCCTCAGGGGTCAGTGGCTCTGAGTTATACACGCCCAGTTTGCTGCTCAAGCTTCGCCGTGTGTGACGAAGAGATTGGTCACAACTTAAGCTAGGACCTGCGCTGGATGGATGTTTAATATTTGCCACGTCATCTGTTCAAAAACAGTCAAACTGTATTTTATGTCTGCATTTAGTGGATTTGTTTGTTTAAATGTCCGGCGAGGAAGGCAAGCATGTATATTCTTGGCCCCAGTGGGATAAATCCCTCACACTGGCAGCGCTCCTACCGCGCTCTCGCCTATGAGCTTGTACAGAGGAAATGTGTTTTTAATGCTTGTGGTTGAAGCTCAAAGATTATTTTGCACAGACTGGGATGTTATAAAGATATTTCACCACTCTTTTATTTTTTTATTTTTTTAAGCAATGTGGAAGAATTATTGAAACTTGCCTCATATTTAAGTGTTTTCTAAGGGCTAGTATAAGTATATTTAAATAGCATGTTTTATGCTAGTGCATTTGGGGCCGGAATTGTTGCGATCAATTTGGCAATTCTGATATGATTTGGGATATTAGAGGGAATGATCCTTTTTACATCATTATTCTCATTTCCATTCAAAGACGTATTGAAATGAGTATGAAGTTGTTTTTGCGGGGATCTGAACCAAACAAAGATGCTTCCTTAAGTCTGTAGAATATGATTTTGTAGGCCGTCTTGTCTCTGCAGCACGACAATATTTATTTCGATACACATTTCACTTTTGTTTTAAAATCCTGTCGGCAATATTGCGGTAAATTTTGATGCATTGTTCAGCCCTCGCACTGAACACCAAACTAGTTAAGTCGTGCGTTTGAAGCTGTGTGTTTTGGATAAATCAGAACTTCATGCTGTGTTCGGATAGACCAGTGTATTCCTTCCGATTCTCTCATCTACTACAATTCCTTCTCTCCACTCTTCCAGTCTCTGTCTTCTGCTGGCGGCCTGCTGTGTGGAAGTCGAGTGCACGCTAAAGTGGTTGTTGCTGTTCAATTTCAGTCTCTCCCTCTATACTCACTCCCAACTTTTGGATTATTGAGCTGTGAGGCGGGTCAAAAATAATACCCTGTTTTCTTTCGGTTTCGTTTCACTCCTTAACAAGTGTGTGTGGGCTGCTCCCTGCTTCCCGTGTCTGAGTTTGTTTGTCTGTTGTTGGAGAGTTTTGCCCCCAACCACAGACGTTCTGCTTAGTTTGGTTTACCGGTGGGGTTGCTCATTCCGCTGTTGTGTTACTGATATTGCGGCTTGGCTATGTGTGAACCAATAACCAAGGCCCGGGCCAATTTAAATGCCAGCTGCTGCTTTACATCAGACGTAGTTTTTTGGCTCTTAAATTTGTACGGTGTTTAGAAATGCAAAGTGCATGGCATCAAAAATAAGGTTTTACCTCATTTCAGGGGACATTGCTCAGAGATCATTGAAATCTCTTATGCTGATGATTTATGTATCTATTTCTTTTCGATATTGCATAAAAGTAAATGCATAATAGTATTTAGATCAATGGTTCACAACCTTTCTTTATCTGCCTTCCGGTCTGATTTTAGTTTTTATTATATTTTTTTTCGAAATGCTGTTTTCTAATATAAACCTAGATGCCTTTGACTCTACTTCTAGAAACCCTGACTCCCTGAGAATCTTCATAGACGCTTTTCTGAAGTTTCGTCTATCTTTCTCTGACTCTCTCCCTTGCTCAACGTAAACAAACCCAGCTGAGCTCTGAGAGCCTCAGCTTCCTCATCATGCAATGGCTCCACCCACAGGATGAGCCAGCAGCCAATTGGCAACCAGCTGGGCTCTCAGCATTGCCATAACGACAGGCAGGCAGGCAGGAGAGCGTTGTTGTGAGGGTGCCCTTGTGGTCGAGTGGCTTAGTGACCTTGCCTGGGCAGCCGTCCATGTATTGTACATCAGTACCGTGAGCTCCCGACTGGCTCTTTACTCACAGGATGAGCTCTGTTACAAAACAAAACACAACTCAGTCTGTTGTATCTATTGTTGGGCGGGGGAGGAGTTCAATAAGCTTCAGTGGACTGTACAGTTGAGCTGACGAAAAATGATGTGTGAAATAATGTGCGATTTAAAGTGTGAAATCATTACTGTTGTAGCTGCATACCTGAAAATGTGGCTCTGGACTTTGATCTCGCTACTCTGAATACAGCTGCCTCCTGGACCTGTGCTTCCACTGGCCTATTTACACACCTGCCCCACACACACACACACACACACACACACATATATATATATATATATATATATATATATATATATATATATATATATATACACACACACACACACACACACACACACACACACACACACACACACACACACACACACTCTCTCTCTCACATATGCTAATTATGCTCTTGCAAAGTATGCTTATACATACTGCAAGCAGAGGCGTACTCACTATGCATACAAACTACATATCGCCTTTACCTTGCACACAAACACGTGCACTGGCGGTGTAGAAGTTCTCAATGTGGTGTCGTACACCTACACGCACACCTGTTATACTTATGCATGCAATGGCTAATCTCTTCAATACACATAGACACACTTTGTAAACACAATGTACACACATTCTCCCTCAGTCACCTGCAGCACACGTTCATGTGCACTCGTGCACTCTGAGCAAACACACAGGGTCAGTCTGTCTGCCCGGCGCTTATTGTTCCAACGTGTTGCTGGTAGTAGACTACTACTACACTCATTAACCGGGTTGTACAGCATTGACACACACACACACACACACACACACAAGTTAACTTTACACTAAGGTAACGCTTTCTGAAATTATACTACAGGTTTTTTGCTCTTAAGCATCAACCAAATAGCATGATGCAGATATTTTCATCTACAGACATGAGTGGATCAGTCTCCTAATCTAAATCTCGTCACACTGGATGAGGGTTAGAGGTCCCTTTTGCTCTGTGTGCTGTACGTGACCTTTGCTGCTATGATCGTCACTCAACAGGTTTTTGGCTGAATCTACATCGGCCGTGGGCAGAGAGTGCTTATCTAATGGCTCAGTGGCTAGCTGTCGGTTGTGAATTACAAAATCCTTTACAGTCTCCCATCTCTACCTTTTTGTGCCGTCATACCTCCGGGATGTGACGTCTGGGTTTTATGTGCTTGGTGCAACGTGTGTGGAAGCTCCGTCTGTTGGGATTTACACACTCGCCATTACACTTGAGGCATGTGCTTAGGCTGTGGGACCCCCGGGCGTGCGGTGCACACTGGCCTGGCCTTTTGTCCAGTCAGCAGTTGGGCCCGATTTTCTGTCCCAGCTGGGAATGCATCCCATCCCTATCGACCTTTGACCTCAGTGTTTACTATACGGAAGCCTGGTGGAGGGCCACCGCATTCTCGTTGATCTGAAGTTTCATCCAGATAATTACTATTTTGTCTCTGACTCTGTTAGTCTGCCACTCACTGTGTGTTTTAGAGAGAGTACAGTACCTTGGCTTGTATGTACACCACGTTCCACATTATTATGCAAATTACACTTTGCTCAGATTTTCCTAAATAGTAATGCACAATGTCAGTCAGTATCATTTTCAAGTCATCAACTGTTAGAGTATAAGTCAAATTCTATTGAACAAACCTCCTAATGATAACAGTATTTTTTTCAAAAATAAAAAACTCAAAATGCAGCGTTCCAAATTATTATGCAGAATTTCAGAGTTTCAAGATATTTTATAGGTTGTAAAGAACAACAAATTGTCATTTGTTGAATTTGCAGCATTAGGAGGTCATATTTACTGAAATCAAGAAAAGTTTGAATCAAAAACATCTTAACAGGTCAAGTTACATGTTAACATAGGACCCCTTCTTTGATATCAACTTCACAATTCTTGCATCCATTGAACTTGTGAGTTCTTTGATAGTTTCTGCTTTAATGTCTTTGCAGGATGCCATAATAGCCTCCCAGAGCACCTGCTTGGATGTGAACTGCCTTCCACCCACATAGATCTTTTGCTTGATGATGCTCCAAAGGTTCTCAATAGGGTTAAGGTCAGGGGAAGATGGGGGCCACACCATGAGTTTCTCTCCTTTTATGCCCATAGCAGCCAATGCCCCAGAGGTATTCTTTGCAGCATGACATGGTGCATTGTCATGCATGAATATGATTTTGCTACGGAAGGCACGGTTCTTCTTTTTGTACCACAGAAGAAAGTGGTCAGTCAGAAACTCTACATACTTTGCCGAGGTCATTTTCACACCGTCGGGGACCCTGAAGGGGCCTACCAGCTCTCTCCCCATGATTCCGGCCCAAAACATGACTCCGCCACCTCCTTGTTGACGTCTCAGCCTTGTTGGGACATGGTGGCCATTCACCAACCATCCACTACTCCATCCATCAGGACCATCAAGGGTTGCACGGCACTCATCCGTAAACAAAACAGTTTGAAAGTTAGTCTTCGTGTAGTCCTGAGCCCACTGCAACCTTTTTTGCTTATGAGCTTGGTTTAGGGGTGGCCGAATAACAGGTTTAAGGACACTTGCAAACCTCTTGAGCATCCTACATCTTGAAGTTCGCGAGACTCCAGAGGCACCAGCGGCTTCAAACACCTGTTTGCTGCTATTCAATGGCATTTTAGTGGCTGCTCTCTTAACCCTACGCATTTGTTTGGCAGAAATCTTCCTTATTTTGCCTTTGTCTGAACGAACCCGCTTGTGCTGTGAATCGGTGACAAATTTCTTCACCGTCCGATGATCACACGCAATTCTTTTGGAAATATCCAATGTTGTGATACCTTGACCAAGGTATTGCACTATTTGCTGCTTTTCAGCAGCAGAGAGATCATTTTTCTTCCCCATTTTGCCTGAAACATGTAGCTTGCTTAATAATGTGGAACATCCTTCTTAAGTAGTTTTCCTTTGATTGGGCTCACCTGGCAAACTAATTATTACAGGTGTCTGGGATTGATTTCAATCATCCAAATAGCCCTGAGACACAATACCATCCATGAGTTTCATTGAAAAACCAAAAAATGTATGACCCTTAAATACAATTTGCCTAATAATGTGGAACGCGGTGTTCTTTACTCTATGTCAAGTATTTTATGGCAAGGCCTGAGAAAAGATGTGTGAATACTTACATTTTGTATTTGTCCACTATTATCTGACAACTGACAAATAGTTACACATGGTCGGTTATCAAAGCTTCAGCGTGACATTTAGCAGTCCATATTCTACTGTAGCGGCTCTCTTTAGGTGTATTTTATCATGTCACTGCTCTCTTCAGTTTTAGATTCACATCTTATCAGCAGACAGGAAACTCAAACACAAGGACTGGTCTCCTCCCAAAACTAACAACTGCTTTTCCCCAACTTATCTATCTATCAGCTTCATCTTGCTAGATCTTGCAGATGTTGGTTATTTACCTCCTGAAGCAGCTGGTAAATTAGTATAACTTTGTTTTGAATTATGAACAGAATGACATTACACCTCATTTTAGAGCTAAATGGAACATATCATTTGAAATACTTTTCACACCAATGCAATACACTGTGTTACTGTGTGTACAGTGTGTCACCTCCTTTCTCTGTTTTTTTTTATGACATGTTCACCCCTCTGTTTTCATTCAGGTAGCTGGGGTGTAGTTTCCCTGTGAGACATTCAGAGAGAGACAAACAGTCCTGGACCACAACCCCACATTCCCTCCCCACCCTCCTCCCACAAAGACATGCATAGCAAAAACCGTAAGTGTGAGCTCCTCTCCTTCTCCCACTGCCTTGTTATTTATTCCCCTTTCTTTCTGTCTCCGCATCCTTTCACTTATGTATTCTGATCAGATCTGGGTCAAATGTATTCATAATTGTTGGCTCTTGTTTGAACTGCACATAATACCAAACTGGTGGAGTTAATCAGACAAGGACACTTCAGACGGTGTCAGGCATGTTGCTAATTAGACAAGAGTACACTAAATTGATTTGTAGATGCTAAATTTCTTTGTAGAACGGTTCTGGCACAGATTTGTCTCTCCTGTGTTCCAACACGGCCATCTGCCACCTAAACAGAGTAGGGGATAAAAAAAAAGTTGGTGTAAATGCCACACCACAATCAGTATTAATTAGCCTGGTGATAATTGGATGCAAATCAGATCCCAAAAAGTACCCAGATCCCAAAAAAGGTTTGTGGAAATATGCTCAAAAATCCCGGGAGGTGATGCAGGAAATAAGGTCCAGGGTCCAAAAAGTTATAATAAAAGAATATTTAATAAAAAGTGATAGACAGACAGCTTATGCTTTCGATCGAGCTCTTTTTGTCCACAGCGAACTCCACGGGCACGCAGGTCCGATTCGCTTGCTAGTAGCCGGAAAAGAGAACGCTTCCCCTCTCTACAGTTCAATTATACTCCAGTCATTGAGCCTAGAGCCCTTCCGATTCGTTAACCTAATTTCCCTCAACACCGTTGAGTACCTTACTCGCTCATTGGCCCGCAGCTAAAGTGACGGAGCCCCGTCCACTTCTTCTTCTTCTTCTTCTGCTGACTGGTAAAGTCTCAAAAGTCAATCTTCAGCTCCGCCACCTCAGGCGAACAAGAGAACTACAATTCCTTAAAGCGGCAGTACATGCAGCATGCAGCATCTAACATTCATTCACACATTACTCATTTCACAGTAAATAAAAGTGACCTTCATATGCATACAATTACAAATCCTTCATAATAATATCCCTTATTAATTATCATATTCCATGCATTGTAATGTACACATAAACAATTTCTCATTTTACATTGTGCAAAGTCCAAATTTGACAAACTAGGCTCTAAAAACCCTACAGGTTCTCACTAGTAAAGCATGGTCTTGGTAGTAGGAGTGTGTCTTTAGCTCTCACACGTCTACAGTATCTGACCTTACACCCTGTGTCTCTGTGTTCCAGAGAAGCGCCACGGCTCCCCCGCTCCCTCCAGGAGCCTCCTGGTGCCCATGAAGCCCAAAGCAGTGGCCCCCGCTGTGGCTCCCGGTCCTGGGGACACGCTGGCCTTCAAAGTCCCTAAAGATTACCCTCACTCGCGCTTCAGTAAGGCACCTCTCGCGGTCTACCCACCAAAGGGGGCCCGGAACAAGACGTGGTGGGCACATACTTCTTTTTTGAATGTGATGACTTTTTTACGCATTTCCCCACAACATTCTTCAGGAGCTGCCAGAGTTTCATGAATGCTGCTTTTGCCGATTTCAAGACGTTGAGTCACGCAGTGTTTTAACTGCACTCTTCCCCTCTGCAGTGTGTCCCTTCCTGTCGTGAGCCTGGAGAAGATGCCCTGCCTCAGCCATGCCGACGCTGCATCAAATGTGCGACTCGCCACCTCCTCCCTCAAGCCTCCCTCCCTCACTCCCCCCGGCCTTCCAACGCTCCAGCGAGAAGCTTGTGAACGGCCGCGGCCCCGGCAGGCCGTCCACACCGCGCTCCACCACCTCGCCATCCTCTCTGGACGGGCGGCCCAGTCTGGCACGCTCTCCGCTGGACAGGCGGCTGTCGTTAACACCTTCTCCTTCCACGCTGGACCGGAAACCCTCCCCATCACCTTCCCCCGCTCACCGGCCTGGCGCTCTGCCCCCGTCGTCGTCGCCATTGGAGAAGAAGAAACAAAACGGGACAAAGACTCCAGCCAGGTCGCAGAAAAGACTTTCAGGTCAGCCTCGAAGATTATTTTCTGTATTGATCAAAGTGAAATCCTCTGTATTGATCCAGGTAAAATCCTTGTGCATGCATGCATCATGTTTCACAGTGACACTCATTTTATCTTAAGCGTAACAGTAAATACATTAACCCTTTGAACCCCACAACCCGGCGGCGGGATCGAAAATCACGTTTTCTTTAAACAATCGGTAAAAATACACCGTTTATCGTAACAAAAATTATAGTCACAAAAATTCTGTGAAACTTCGACTGAACTGCAGGCTGCTGAGTTGCATTGAGGTGAGGACAGGAGAAGCTGTAAGTAAAGTTGAAAATGTTCAATATGTATAGCACATGGAGCCTCCATTATTTTTCCAATACTGGTTACGCTTGTGGGCACAAACATGTTGCATATAGATTCCAGGGTTTTCCAATTTTTGTAAAAGAAAATATCAAAGAAATTCAGCTTAAACTTCTTTTACGGCATAGTAACTGTGTTATACTGCACAAAATATATGTTTGAGTTCTCTCTTTTTCTAGCCACGATTGTGCCGTTTCCTTAGAGGTGCAGAACTTACATACTGCAGTGAAACTCCAGGCCACAGGAGCAAAACAACGCCCCAAAACCGCTTGCGATTCAGAGGGTTAAATAGTCAACAGATAAGTCTCAGAACTGATTCTGTAACTTTTAGGATTCCTGTGAACCTGCAGACAGTGGTGGGGTTATTGGAACGGCTGACGTTTTTTAAAGGCTCTCTTGTTTTCTCCTTCGCCTCGGTATTCTCTCTCTCTCTTTCTCACTTTATTCTCCTCACATCCACCGCTGTTTTCTTTACACAAGTTGATCAAGCGGTCATCTCAAAGTAAGAGATGTACAAAGATGCACAGTAATCAAGTTAAAAGGTTTTGATGGATACTTCTGGGAGTTGTCATGACTCCATCCAGCTATTCCTCTTCTCCTCTCATCTCCTCTCTTGGTTTGTGCTGCGCCTCTGATTTACACCCTCTAATTCACGGGCTCCCACTGCCAAAAAGCTGCTTGTCGTCTTGAGAGATTTACCGCACCCCCTGTGTCTCTATATTTTTTTCATCCTCTCACTCTACACCTCCTGCCTCGACCTCCCCGTGCCTCCTCTCTTGCACAAACACGAACTCACGCACGCGGTCTAGCCTCATTTTTTGTTCTTTCACACACTCCCTTCCCGTTCCTCCTCTCTGTTGGTGTTTTCTCTCTGTTCATCGCTGTCTTCCTACAGTCTATGCTCACATCTCAACTTAATTTGTAGGGTTTGTGTGAGCTTTGAGCGAGCGAGCGTGTGCGTTTGTTTGTTTGTTTCTGAGAGTGCTCGTGTGTTGCTGCTGTACACTTGTGTGTTCGCCGGTCTACCTGTCTGACACTGCACAGAAAGATTACAGGGATTATGGCGAAGATTACAGCCCTCTGACAGTAACACTACTTCAGATAACCTGACTGGAGGTAGTTGTTGGCCTGCTAGGTCGAGCGAGGCAACAAAGGTCTCTGTGTTTCTGAGCTGTTGCACTTCGTATCAGCAGAGACATGAAAGGCCTTCACCCTTTGATCAGGATGCGAAACATTTGCAAGTAGTAGCTGCAAAGTGGCATTGGCATTAAAGAAGGTTTGTAAAAAGAAAATTAATTTAGTTTGATAACTTTATGATTAATTAAGCCCTTATAACATATTATAATGACAAATACTTGCCAGATTTTGAAAGTTACACTTCTCCTGGAAAAAAGGAGCAAAAATAATTTAACCAAAAGGGCATTTTCTGACATATTTATTGATTTAAAAAAAAAGACAAAAAGGACCAGGCATACTGTCATAATTACAGATGTAAAAGGGTTGATAATTCTTATTATCTTGAAACTTGTTACTAATTGTAACCAGCGCCATTTCTGAGATGTAAGGACTCAAACTAGTTTACAACTTGAGTCCATTATGGCGATCAAACGGTACTAATCAACAAGTCTTTAACCATATTTTCTAAAACCCTTATTTGAAAGAAATTGCCAAAACAGTCCCTTGTAAACATTTGGCAAAGCTACATCCTGAATCAACTCTGAGTATTTATCATTCTATCGCTGCTATCATCACGATCACTCTTGTTTCTGCATTCTTTTATATTCGCGACAGAACAGGTGAAAGATGAGGATTTATTTTCCCCTGGAAAAAAAAAAAAAGTATTGTGTAAGTGAACAATATGTTATTACCAAATGTCATTGCTCTTAGTAAGAAGCTGACTGAGATGGTAAGTTCATAGTAACAATGTTCCATAAATAAAGTCAGCTATTTCTAACACCTGAGGACTTTTACAGGATCGTTACAATGAACATCAGAGACTTGGGCCGGTCATAAAAGTTAATAGCTGCATTTCGTCATCAAAGTTTATTTGCTATTCATTAAAGCAGGAGAGAGTTTCCTGGGCCGTCAGTCACAGTCGACTCTGGTCCCACTGCCAGTTTGTCCTGTCGAGCACGATTTGTTACAGCTTGCGGGATCTTTACAGTTTAGCTGTTTGGAAACTTGAAACACTGCTCTAATAATGTAACACAGAATAGTATTATTAGACTAGAGGAGCCTGAGACCACAGCTGAATGTTTGAATGAACAAAGGAATATGTGAATAGACAAATGTCAGGGAGCGAAAAAGAGAGACATTAATGCACTTGTGGTACTGTGAGGCTTCAACGCCCAGCAAATGCGATTAGATACTTGAAAGAGGGAGGGAAGAAAGGACGAAATGATGGCCTTTACTACCAGTCTAATGTGTGTATGGGTTTACATGTTTCACAGGGAGAGTCTTTGATCCTAACAAGCACTGTGGAGTCCAGGACCCTGAAACTAAGCGACCCTGCACGAGGTCTCTCACCTGCAAGGTAACACAAACGCACACACAGACAGACGCGATCACTCACGCTCTCCGCCTGTGGAGGCAACAATACGTTTCTGACCCTTCTTCCTGCTTCCTGTCGAAGGCCGTCTGACCAGGAAAGCAGCGTTGTTTGTTTATTAGAGTAACGATATTGAGCGGTGCCCTGTCATTACTGCTGTAGTGGCTCCAGCCCACAGCTCTGACCCGGTGCTGACCCGGCCGTCTGGGATCCGTCTGCACTTCCCCTTTCTCAGTCAATGCGAGGTAGCAGTGCGGAGGCATTACAGGGCCCACACTTCCCTTAATGAGGTAATTATAGATGTTGGATGAGGCTGCAACATCTCTCAGCTGTAAAAACTCTATTTTACTGCCCTTTAATTACTTCTAGCAAGCGTTACTAATCACTTCAAACTGGTTATTAAGTCATTACAGCTGCATCAGGCTCGCGTGTTGATATTGTTGCTGGGTTGATCGTTCATTATTTTTTGGTTGTTTTTCAATGTTGATGTCTTCATTAATACCGGCAGTCCCAATGAGAACCACGAGTTACGGTTCACGAGATGCCCTGTAAGAGTATGTTATTCATTTATTCATATATTTATGAACCTTCTTAAGTTTTAAGGTGTAGGTGTTCCCCAAAAATATTGTAATTTATAATGCTTTCGAAATGATTGTAGATTAAGGAGCGTGAGCATCCTGACCCTGTAAGAGGAACCAAAAACTACACGTTTCACTGAACTTTCATGAGTTAAAGAAAATAAAACGTACACATTCATAGAGTCAAATTAATTGCAACATTATTTTGTGCAGCTGTTCTGTTGTCATCGTTTTTATTCATGAGTCATATAACTGTAACGGCTTGATCTCAGATTTGTGTTTAAGAGTAGTGTTCCTTGAGCAGGAGCTAAATAAATACATATTTGTTATTTGGTATATTTATGAGTATATAAGATTTATCTGTTAGGTCTTAAAGCATTTGAAGATGCCTCTACCTTTTTAATATTTTACAGAAAGTACAGAAAACATATTTCCTTCCAAAAGCCACACTACCTGTTTTAAACCAGTCGTTCATCAGCCTCACACGGACATCCTTCAGAGGACTAGTGGAACACCAAATGTTTGATAGCTGGTTCCCTTCCAAAGTAGTTGGAATGGTTGACAAGCTGACCATGAACCGGCAATATTTACCCATGTTAGTCTGCTGTGACGTGGGAAACAGCATGGTGCGTGATTATGGAAACGTTCCTGAAACCAGAGAGCCATGATTGAAGCCCCCTGGGAGTCCAACCATCAGCCCTGCTGAAATGGCTCCACTCTGCTGAAATTCTCCACATATCAATACTTTCATTAACAAGGTCTTGCTGGAAATAACCTTTTGTGATGTTTTTTTGTCTGCCACAGAGTCACTCCTTAACCCACCGCCGAGCCGTCTCCGGCCGAGGGAAGCACTTCGACATCCTCCTGGCCGAACACAAGGGGCGAGCGAAGGTCAACGAGGGAGCGAAGGCGAAGGTCAACGAGGGAGCGAAGGAGAAGGAGAAGGAGAAAGAGAGGGACGGATCGCAGGGAGGGAAGGAAGGCAGCAGCCACAGTATCACGCCACAAGAGACCTCAAGTCCCAGCAAGCCTCACTGTTCGAATGGACGACCTCTGTCTCACATACCCAGGTAGGACAGAGAAAACCACACTGTGTGTGTGTGTGTGTGTGTGTGTGTGTGTGTGTGTGTGTGTGTGTGTGTGTGTGTGTGTGTGTGTGTGTGTGTGTGTGTGTGTGTGTGTGTGTGTGTGTGTGTGGAGAAAAAAAAATTACACATTTGAGTCTGAAGTAGTTGATTTCTTTATAATTATAAGTCAAGTTTTTAAAGTTTCAGCTGTACTTTTAAAGAAACACTCTCTGAACAAAAGTCTTTATTATTTTGTTTATTTATCAAGCATTGTTTATATTTACTTATTTATTTTGGATACTCACACATCACTGGGGTTTAACTGTTGTGGGCCGGCACAGATGCACAGGATATCCTTGTCTGTTCATGTTTTTCCCACCAGGGGATGCTGTAAACAACAACAGGGCTAGAATGGAGAAACAGTAGTTAATGAATGGCAAGTCTGCCCTCATGAAAGCCCTACCAGGAACTCAGTTCCTCTTTCTATTTAGAAGATTTGAAAAAGAAAGTCTTTTGGGGTTTTGTCACTGCAAACATGGAGACATGGATTGCGATGTTGATGCAACAATGTCATTTGTTTTCTGTCATTCTGTCTCTTTTCCTTTTTGTTTTCTTCCTTCTCTATGCTGTCCCTCAATCTTGACTTTGTTCCCTTTTTCATTCTTCTGGTTCTTTCCCTCTTTTATTTATCGTCTCCCGCTCTTCTTCCTCTTCCACTTTATGTTTCTCTTTGCTTTTCTCTCTGTTTACCCTTTCGTCCCTTCTCTCTTCCAATCTGTGCTTTGCTTCTCCATCCCATTTCATTTTCTCCTCCTTCCCCTTATCCTCATTTCCATTTCCCTCCATTTCTGTCTCTTTCCCCTTGCTCCCCTCACCTCTCTTTTCCAGGGTTCGAGGCTCCATCACCTCCACCTCCACCTCCACCCCTCTGCCCCCAGCACCAGCACCTGTCCCCAACCCAGAGCCTCCTCCCCACAGTTTGGGGGCGGCGGCAGGAGACGGCGGTCGACTTTCCAGTGACGAGGGAGACGCAGAGACTCTAGAGGACACTGACAGACCTGCCTTTCACTACTCCCATCGCCACCCACAGCCTTTAGGGGTAGGTTGTTTGAGGTCTGTTTTGAGATGCCTTTTAAAGGAATTAGTTCAGACTCAAGTATAGCTCTCATGAAGCGCCCTCAATGCAAAATAAATAATAAAGAAGAGAGAAGCTTTTGTTCAGAATCTGGGTCAAGACCAAAAAGGTGAAGGATATCCATTTCCTGTCTTAACTATATTGCACATTATAATGTATATTGTCTTTTATTTTGGTATTTTTCCGTCTGCTCTTTCTTGGTCATCTGTTCTCTTCCATCAATCTCTCTGTGTCTGTTGATGCCTCTTTCACTCCACATCCTGCTCTGTCAACCCACCTCTTACTTCCTTCCTCTTTCTCTCACTGTCTTTCGTTCTTGTTTTTCCTCAACGTCTTTTTCATTCGTCCATTCTCTTCATTCACCTGCTCGTCTTTTTCTAATTTTTTCTTAATGTGCCTTCTCCTCTTTCATCAACCTCCATGCCTGACATTACCTTCATTCTGCCCAAATCCCTTTAACCCTCCCTCGTCTTTCTCCTTCCAGGTTTGCGTATTCAGCAGCAGGCTCATGGGACGGGGTCACTACGTGTTCGACAGGCGATGGGACAGGATGAGGCTGGCGCTCCAGAACATGGTGGAGAAACACTTTAACGCACACATGTGGAGGTGAGTGTGCAAGAACATACACGGTTTTTCTTTGATCGGGTAGAGCTTTTTTACATAAAGGTAAATGTGTAAATGTACTCAACACACATGGAATGTATTTCCCAGCTACTGTTTTTACACAGTTATAACTGATTTGATTTCACCAGATTTACTGTCACTGAACAGGTGTAAATAGAAAAGAAGTGGCGTGTATGTTATCCTGTTTTATGAGGGGAAAGAAATACAAAAAAGTGTGTGTCACGTGTAAATGTAATCAAACAAGAAGCCAGTTAATTAAAAAAAAGTTAATGGGTAGCAAAGAGAATAACACAAATATTTAAAAAAGACAAAAAAGATGATAGGTCTGCATAAGTGTTGATTTAAAGGGAATTTGTGCCCACTTTCAACCGTCTGTGTATCGTTCCAATGTGGGTGGTATGTGTGAGGAATCGTGGGTAAAAAAGGTTGGGAAAGGAATAGTTTTTGAGTTTTTATCGTATCGATAAAATCATCGGAGGAGCAACTATGGCAAACATGATGCAAGAAAATCATATTTCATTTCCCGTGTCATGTAAACAATGAAGACCAATGTTCAGTAAAAAACAACATATTGATCAGTACTTCAGGTTTAGTACTCTGAATCTATATCTATATTAGCAATAAAGTAAACTTAATTGATGCATTTCTTATCTTCTAAAATACCCTCTTCCTGTTTTAGGAAGGTGCCTTTGGCGGCTGAGAGCCTCCTCTCCCTCTCCTCCTCTGGTACCTCCCCCGTCACTTTACAACAGACTCCCTCTCCTTCCTCCATCACTTCTTCTCACCTCTCGTCCCCCTTCAACTCTCTCTCCTACCCCGCCACATTTCCTCAGTCTGCATCCATGGCAGGGATGTTCAGCATCCGAGACGCTCCGCAGCCCGTCGCCCCAGTTTCCGCACTGGGTAAAGCCCGTAACGGCACGCATAAAGCCAGCTGCCCATCCAAAGACATGGAGGACTCTGTGGTGGGATCTAAGAGGAGAAACAACTCTTCCCACCCCTCCTCCTCATCCTTCTCTCCTTCTTCCTTGTTTACAACTGTGGATAATGTTAGGAGGAACGGCAGCAGCTATCATCCATCGTTACAAGGTTCGGGGGGGACGGCAGCAAACCCGGCCAGGAAAAGGGGCGGGGGAAGGGGGCTTTGGAGCGGCGGAGAGGACTGTTTGTCCAGAGCTGATGGGTCTCAAAGTCACAACTCACAGAACAGGTGGGTGCAGGGCTGTTTTAAAGCTTAGACAGTCACAGAAATGTGTTTGATCAGCCCCGGATCTTAAAAAGGCAGGACTACAAACAACACAATGCAGGCTCAGCTCAACACTACATATTAGAGCTGGTGTAGAGAAACACAGGTGATTTATTTATTTAAGGAGAGCAGTGTCTAAACAGAGAGGACAGTGCCAGCAGTGCAAAGGCTGTGATGACAGGTGTTTATCTTTCCTCTAAAATATACAGCACTGTAAAATCTGCTGTGATGATTTTATAGCCGTGGAAATAGATTCTACCAAACGGGGGAAATTGTACTGGAGCTCACTATATATAATTAATAGCAATTTTCCCCCTCCTCTGGTCTCCAGTCGCGTACTTGGCACGACCAGTATACCCTACTCACCCAGCAGGGAGCCGGCCTCCGCCCCCTATCAGCCCTTGGCCTCCCCCTCCGGACCTTTGGCTTATGGGGGAGGAGCAGAGGGGAGGAAGAGGAGGAGTCCCAGCTCCTACAGAGGGAAGGTCAGCAAGCTGAGTAGGCCGGGCGGGTTGGAGAGCCTCTTTGTGAATGGGAGCGACAGCGTGGGAATACTGGCTTCGGGGCCCGAGTCCCCGAGACAGGTAGGTGTTGCATAGAAAAGACTATAAACATTAACTATAAATCACATCTTATTTGAGCATTTAAACATTCACACTGCACCACCGCGCCTCAGTACGGCCCCACGGAAATGGAGAAATGTCAGCTTTATATGAGATTCTAGAATGACAATCAGGTAAACGCGAGGTATCGGATGTCTTTTTAATTCAGCGGTAGATCGGATGGCCCAAATGTGAATTGGAAGCTTCACTGAGCTGATTGACTGCCTACCTCAAAGACTAATGTTCTCTTCTTTTGCACATTTTCAGTAAAGAGTTTCTTGAAATTGAATTTTGTTGAGTGATTGTTTTATATTGGCTCAGTTCATAAAGGATGACAAGTCTAAGCCAATACAGGTGACACATTTTGAAACATGAAACATAAATTAGGCTGTTTTTAGCACGACGACACCTAATTTAATGAAATGAAATACACAGGTGGTAAAAAGGCATTTCAAAGGCATATGCAATGTGTTGCTCTCTGCAAATTTTACATATGTTTTTGAATTTTTATATTTTTCAAAGTTGTTAGAAGTTTCATTTCACTCGGTAAATAATAATAATAATAAATGAAAACCACCTCATAAATCTCTGTCTTCGTCTCCCCACAGTCTAAGTTGCATCACTGACAGAAGCCTGTTAAATGGACAGAATGCTGGGCAGCTGTGCAGACCACCACCGTTTGTGACCTTTGACCTCACCACTCTTCCACTGACGGCACCAATCAGACAGCTTCATCTCGGCGATGTCACCCCTATTTATCCAATGACCGTTCAGTTCACCCGTTGTGAACCCGGGACGCTGGATTGTTTGCTCACAGTTTGGCCGGCAGTCACTTCCCCTCTCCACTTTGTAAGTGTGGATCACTGTGATGGAGCGCTGCCTTGCATCAGCGTCTCTTCAGAACAAGACAGTGGAATCCAAAAACGTATCCTACGAAAAGGGAATTTGCCTCCAAAAAGTTTTAAAGGCATTCTTAATAATACTGTACGTTTTTTGGGGGTGAAACATTTTTCTAAACTGGTTGTTCTGACCATTTTCCTGGTTGCTGTGAGTGTTTTTTGGGAGCTAGATGGTTGAAGGACCGACTGATACGACTACTGTAGGACCCGGCCTTCATCTATACCACCTCACACCCCCCATCACTTTTTCTGTGTTACTTTAGATTTTAGATTTTCCTCAAAGATGGAAGAGATGAGCAGCTTTAGTTTGGGATTTTGTCAACATCTCTACAATTCTCTCTACAATTTGTATTTATCCCCCTCTCTCCCTTTTCCGTGTTCAAAGTGCACTTACTGCCCTCGCCTCCTTCTTCACTGACTCCAGAGCAGTCCCAAGGAGTGCCACACAAGGACCTGTTCACACAAGGGAAGGGGGAAAAAAATAACATTTGTGTTTGCCAATTGTGTTTAATATAGGAAGAAATCCGATATTATTTGAAGATCGTTTCTTTTTTCTTCTTCGTTCTGGTTTCAAATGTTGCAAGAAGCCAACACGCAAACTCCTGTCTGTGTGTGAGGACTTGCATCCAAAAAGGAATGATTACTACGGTGTTGGATCTTTTTTTTTTTTTCTACAATAATTTATCGTTCCTAAATGATGTTTATTTTCTAACTGACCCTCGATGTTTGAGCTACAGAGACTTTTTGAGCAAAATAAATCATTTTTATGGCATTTTGAAGAAATGCTGAAAGTATTATGATAGATCATATTGTTGAAAATGTGTACATATCTGTTATTATTTTTGTATTTATTAATAATTGTCCCCTTTTACGCAATATGAGCTAAACAGAGTATGTTGCCCTCCTATCTAGGTCTGTGTTTACTGACATTGATTAGATTGGCCTGGTTTCTCAAAATCTTGCAGTTTTTAAAGTAATACCAGTTAATACTCTCACACAGCTAAACTTTAACTTTGGCTGCTGCGGACCGGTAACAACAACCTGTGTTCAGTTCTAAAAAAACATTTTATTTTGTCAATGATCCAAGATATGCCCCGACAGATGTCAGCCGAACTGCTAATTTAATTGGCAGTTTTTTTTGTATCTGTCTTGCCACTGCCTGCTAATCACGTACCGGTTTTTTTTTTTTTTTTTTTTTTTTTTTGCGCAGCAATGAGCAGATTTCCACAAAGGTCCATTAACAGAACAGAAAATCTTTTATTTAATTTGAGTCATTTTAGTACACCCGCTGAGTGCTGACTCCTTTTGAGTCTGCTGAATTGTCACTGCTCCAGTGCGAATACGCTACATACACAAAACCTGCAGGTACGTACTGTGTAGTTTGAAATCGGGACGTAGCCACGGCCAGGGGGATTACTCAGTTGCCTTGGAGATTTCTTTGGTCTAACTATTATTTCTAAGGTCAATCACGAAACCTTCACACTCAATTATCTTGTATTTTCATGGAAAAACGGTGGTCCAAGATGTCAGTTGACGGTCATGTTTCCACGTCATTATTTCTTCACATTTAGCTCAAAAATTTGTAGCGGACGTACGCTAATGAACAATGGCTTATTTTGTGACACCAGGCCATGGTTAGTATTCTCATATAAAGGCGCCTCCCCGCCCCTCCCCCCCCCATACCTGTTTGCCTGCAGTTTCACCTCTTTTCATATTTCTACCAATGTTCAAAACTATAGCTATATTTTTAAGCTGTCTTTATCTTCCAGTAGGCATTTGTCTACTCTCAGTGCGATTACTCTTGGTTGTTGTGTATGAAAAAAAAAAATCAAGGCCAGGTCAAAATGCTTTCACTTACGGCTGCACCCATCAAGCTCTGTGCCATTTGTTCTGCAGTATGGCCATTCCTAAGAGCGTTTAATTGTCTTTTAAATACCTAAAAGAAAATGCATACCTGCGGCATCAGGTGTCCGAAATGAATGCATGTCATTTCTATAGCAGCTCAATGCCACAACTTTATGTCCAAAGTTGCACAAACGTGGTTATGGTATTGTATGGGTGAAAGAAAATGACTGAAGTTTCAAGTGAACAATGGTAAAAAATAAAAAAACGGCAGAAAGGTATCCCGTCTATTCATCCGGTGTTGCGGATAAAGCCGACGTGACTGAGAGCATTTTGATGTGGTGGATAGCAGCGTAGAGCTGTGAGCGGCGCTCCCACCTGGTACTCGCCAGCTGCTTCCAATGTGTCTTTTGAATTGGTCTCAAAAGCCTCTAAGCACTAATGATGAATGAATTGTACATAATCAGTTGTATTCGTGTTACGCGTTTCCCAAGTGCTTCCCATGATGACACTTTATTCATGTCAACGTGTGAGATCGTCTCAGAACTCTGAGATCGGTTGAGCGATGCCGGCTCGGTGGTCTTTATTTTACGGTGGACACATGGTTCATATCCAGGTACCCGCGGTGTCCAGTTAACTCGTTAACATGCCTGCAATTACAGCATATAGTTCTCTCTGTTTTAACGCAGCATACCAACGTGTACTAGTAATACCGATGGTTTATGTTGGTTTAATGGCTGAACACCATGGTTCAGGTGGGAATTAAAGATGTGTTTCCACTCGCAGATCAAGGATGACCATCTAAAAGCTGAAATGTTTTTGGGAAAATCCCTCCCTGACTTACTTTATATTAATGGGAAGTTACAGTCGCAGCTAAAATTTAAGTTCATGAATTTCAGAGCAGTTGTATATTATCTTTGCTGTTGAGTTTTATGGAGATATTAACAGTTTTTTTTTTATCTTCTTTTTTTTTTTTTTTTTTTAAAGCCTCCCCCTTACTTTATTTTTGCACTTTGTCATAATGCTGTTAGAGAAGTGTTTCTGGCAACTACAGTAAAAGAAGATGATTATATTCTCGGTGAGTTTGGCCCCTAAACCAGCGCACCGTCGTCGTTTGTTGTGTCTGATCCCAACTGTGTTGACTGTCTGAGAAATGCTTTGCGAGGGTCGCGGTGGATTCACACACTCTGCAGTTGCATCAGGAAATGGATTTCCCATCAAAACAACTGAACATGCGCTGTATACAAAAACATGTCTTTATATCCAAGCTTTTATTAAATGAATGAAGGTGGTGGTTGTTTTATTTGTAAATCACAGACACAGCGTTTGAATTGGAGGGAAAGTCCCACAGATGATAAGTGTGTGTTTTGCATTTGTTGAGTGTTTTCTGTTTGTGTTCTTGGAGCAGAGCAAATAAGTCTTCTGTGCTTGTCGATGTTTCGAAAAGGAGCTTCAATTATATATTTTGTGCTTCAAATTTGACCAGATGCATCTTTAATTGCCATTTTTATTCTTGAAAACACTGCTGAGTGCTGTCTGCTTCCATGCTATAATCTGAGAAAACGGGCGACCTCCGACCCCCACCCAGCATCCTGGGTCCACACTGAAACATCTCAACAACTGTTTGGATGAAGAGGATCAATCCTACTGACTAGCACCACCAGCAGGTTGACATTTTGGGCTCTTCGTGAAATGGCTTGTCAAATATTGGATAGATTGCCATCAAATTTGTTACAGATATTCATATTTTTGTGTCATTTAAGCAGAATCCTTCTTGATCAACAATACAAGGGAAAGAGGAACTTAAATTTACTTTTTTTTTCCCACAGCAGGAGGAGCCGGTTACTGTTCAGCTCTAAAGACACTATTGCTCACCAGGAAATCACAATGCCAAGGAAATGAAACCAAAAACATATTTTTTTTGCAGCACATTACAAGTGATGAGTGTTTTTAGTTTTTTTAACACTGCGTATTGGTTACCTACTTCTTAGTTTTAAACACAGTATTTAAATGCCATACCAAACCCATTTGGGGATGTAGCAGTCCCTGACCTTTGACCTCTAAGGAAGATGGTAAGAGATGATGCAACTTCAACATAGATACAATTGTCTGTGATGATGTTTTTCTAATGTACTGTAATAGGGATGAAATGGGACCCACAGATTGTTCCGTGGTTCCATTTTACTGCCGTTCACTGATTTTATGTTGTTCTTGTTTACAGTGGAAAGCAGACCACTGAGACATCTGCTCTCGTCGGTCATTGAGCAAAACGAAAGGACACTGCGGGCAGTGATCAGACCATGGAGACACTCCTGTGCTTCTCGGCCTACCCTGACCTGTGGATTTTTGAAAAGAGTTCAAGAAAAATGAATATAGTGCATTTCTTTTGTTATGATCCTGAACAGTGACTGTCTCGTCACAACTTCAGCAGCACATTCCTTCTGTTCACCTTTATTTACAGGCTGTGCCACAGTTATTCTGCATTTTTTTCGAGATCAAAGATGTATGTGTCTTGAGACAGAACTCTCATATGATTTATAACTAATTGATTGACCAAAGGAAAAAATCAACTACATTTAACATCCACCTTTAAAAAAAAAAGGGGGCTAGGTTTGATCAATGGGCTGAATAAGTAAATATTGTAGATGAACCTGCTTCATTTCCCATCTGCTATGTTTCATGCACATTTGATTGATTCAGAAAGGGAGTACAGAATGTATCTGCATTTGTATTTATTTATTTTTTATTAGGTGTTCATAAAGTCTTGTCAATCAATGTCTTTATCATCATCCCTGGAATGATGGAGATCAGTTATTGCATAAATAAGTGTACAGTAAAATAAAAAATTGTAGTCTCCTGATTTTATCTCTGGTGTGCCAACAATGATGGCTGAGAATTGTCCTCTGTGCTTGTTGCTGTGGAGGACAACACATCTGTCCTCCACAGCAAGAGTCAAATGTGGACTAGTGGAGTAGTAACGAGAGTTAGAAAAGAAACATGATCCGCATGAAGAGATTGTAGCGGAGAACAAGAACATTGGAAATTACTGTTCCTACATTGTGTTACTATAATATTTGTAATAAACATTAAAGCAAGATCATTGAACTTTTGCTGTGTCATTTCTTCTTTCCAAAGTGACATAATCTCACATAAATGTTTTTTTTAAATATAAACTTCCTTCTAATAATATGATTTTCAGAACATCTGTAGAGGTTTGTTTGGCGCAACCCCTGATCCAAGAGTGCTGGTCAGATATATATACAGTATATACTGTATGTTGCCTGATTCCAAATTTTTGTAAATTTAATCGAAATGGAATTTACTGGAATCACTGGTTAATCCGCTCCAAATATTCGCCCAATCAAAACCTGGAATTCATTGTAGAACCTGTCATGCACTCATTTTTCAGCTTTTGATCATACAGTTGTTTTCAATTGCAGCTGTTTTCACGATGCAGCTTTACTGAGTTATCTGGATAACTTTAATGAGAACCAAACAGGTTTACACTAGTCCAAAAAGTGATCCTGATCTTGTATTAAACCTTCTTAGATGAATATAATGATTTCAGTCTTCCATCAAACCCATATGTTGATGTTGTTTTCTGGCTTGTGAGAGTTCAGGTTGGGGATTAGGTGAAAATGGGCAATTGCAGGCTGCAAACTATGAGCCGTTTGTTGTTAATAGGTTATTGTAGTTCAAGTGACTTTAGACACCCATTTGGCCCTTTTTAATGGTAATTATCTTTTCTGAGAAATGGAGATTAGCATGGGACAAAGGTCAGAATGAAACAGAGCCTCAGTTGGCAGGAAGAAACGTACAATTCCCCATGAAAGAGAAATAAACTGTGGCCCAAGCGTACAGCACGACATGGTCAGGAGGAGCGGTGCCCCACAGATTGCTCCAACGTTTGCGTCTGAGGCTGGAGTTTATGAAGGTTTTTTTTTTCACAAAAGAGAGCTGCTGCATTATTTTTTCATGATCCCTGTTCTGCACAGCGTACTAAGATGTTTCTCATACACCCTTTACATCTTTGTTGTTTTGTTTAAGAGGAAAGATTGAGCTTAAAACACACTATATATTGCATTATGTTACTGTTATGGCGAGCAGTTTTAGAGCATCTTTACAGAGGTTATATATATGTAAAGTCTGAAATATAGAGGCCTGTGCCAAGACCACTTTTGCACTGAAGCTGTGGCTACATGTACAGATGGCTCTACTGCCATCTTTTACTGCTCTCCAGACATATCGCTACATCCAATTAGATTTATTTGAGCATGACATCCAGCAGGCATTTTCTACCCACTGCTTTACTCAGTGTTTTGTACATTAATGGACTGAGATGAGAGAAAAACACATTACCAACAACATTGACACCTTGTGGTCATTTACCTCCAACACGACCCCAAATCTCATCAGTCACATATCAGATCAAAAGCACTCAGGAAGAAATGCAATGCAGAACCAAATGATGTTAACCTCAAAGTAAGGGACAACCCTTATTTAGTCTTCATTTATTCAGATGCTCCTGCTGGGATGAACGATTACTGCACAGGTTGTCCTCTGAATTCATAATCACGGCAGCTTCCACGCGACTGCCGAGGATATCAGAAACTCACACATGGATATATATGAAATATTATATTTCCCACAAATTGTAAGAAAGTTTAACACAAATGATCTGACACTTAGTGTTTGGGCATTCTCAATACATTTACAAATGTGTCAATCATGATATTTAATATAACATTTGCTGCTAATGGAAAGCCTAAAAGTTTTTTTTTTTCCAGTTAAATCAGTTCATCTTTGTTTACTCAGGGATCCCACTGGAATCAAGTTGTACTCTACACTATAGCATCTTCAACAGTCCCTCCTGGCCCACTTGTAATCAATGCTGCAATTATAAATAGGCTATTTAAATTAGCAGCATAAACAAATTATTTGTCATGCACAAAAAGTGTCCAAACATGTCACTAGGTTTTGTGATAAACTGCAGCCTGCATGTAATTGAGAAGATAAAAGCTCTGGGCTCTATTCGGTCGACGACCATGAATGCCGAGGAGTTTCTCCCCCCATTGCAAACAGCATTCTTATGATAATGGAATAATGCTGGTGCTTTAGTTAATTGTGTATAGACGATAGTGGTGGGCACCTTTTGTTGTGAGCTCTCATGAGCCTAAAGGAAAGAGCTGGCAGGGATTATAACTCGTATAGAACTTCTCAAATCCCCCCACTTTCTACCCACTTTGGATTCAATGAGTTGAGTGTTTTTCTTTATTGGAAATTAGACTTGTATGATGCATTCAGGATAGGTAGAACATTGTATTATTTTACACATATGTGATATCCATCAAAATCTGCCAAGCCTGGTGGCTGGATAAAAAAAAAATGTATGAGTCGCTCAAGATGTTGAAGAAAGATCTTTTACAACAGGTGTAACGCAACAATTTGTTCACAATGGATCAATAACAAAATGTCTTTATTGTTCTGGTTAAAGTAGGATAGCGTTTAAGTGGAACACTTTGCTTAACTATACTCTTATTCAATCTCTAACCGTGGAGTTCCAATTACAGTTTAATGAGGATGTTTACTGTGTTTACCGTTAGCATTTTGAATCCACTTAGATGATGCCGTTTTTTCATTCAAATTAGTTACCGGGTAGAGTTTGACTCTCTGGCCTATGGTTAGTTTGACCACATCCTAACCTAGATCTGGCAAACTGCTGAGGAAACCCTGCTGCATACAATTGAGTTACCAAAGCAAATAGCATAGCGTTATATACAGATATACTAAAATACATACCATTAGATATGGGAAAAAAAATCTGCTATTTTATTTACGGTCATAGTGGTTGTGTTTGGGTCATTTGGATTGACGCCATCAAGCCTTTTAAAATACTGCAAAACTAGGTTACTTGACTTAGTACATTATATGCAATTATTCTCCTACACTGTGGGCCTAGTACTATACTTCAGATTGTACTAAAATACATTAAGTTGCACAACTTCCAATGTATGCTATAGGTTGTGGTAGGCTAAAGTACTCCAATCGTTAACAACACTTTTGGTTTCAACACACTATGCTACACGGTGTGGCCCCCATACATGACGGATCTAGACTATAACGCTTTTGTTAAAGTACTAATACTGTGTACAGTTATATTAATCTGTTGCATGACCATTCAACACCCTGATACTAAGTACATATCTAGTAGGCCGACTTGTGTCACAATTTATATTACATTTATTTGAACAGACATGACATGCTGTGTTTTATACTGAGGAAAATGACATTATTGCTTCTATAAAAGTGTGGTAACACAGCTAATACTACTGAGGTTTTATACGACATGTTATTTGACCACAGTCTTTTATTCTTTCTGCTCATTCCACGTTTCCCTTTCTTGAAACACTTTCATCAAGTCACTGCAATTACCACTAATCCTCATCCTCATCTCCATCACCACCCCCCATAGTACCTCCGCCCTAGAACAAGGTCACCACACCTGCATAAACTCTGATGAACCATCTTCTACCTGAAGGTTACATGTAAAATGTTTGAGCCAGCTGTTTCCAATCATCTTAACAAGTGTCATAGGGTCTCATGAAACCTTAAGTTAATCAATATACATTAGCTATAGCTAACTTGAGCTAAATGTTCTGCTACCCATGGAGCTTGTACTGTCGAGAGTGAATTAGTTTTCAGTTAAGTTGCTGTCAAAGTTGTACACCTCTTGGACATATTTAAAATGTCCTTCATCCTTTCTGCAGATAAGAAGTGAGAGAAACCACAAAAGCTTTCTGTTCAATCACCTGGAAACAAGGTAAGGCAGTTGCTATCTCTGCATGCCATTACATTCCCTTGTAACTCGTTTTGTGTCCACAATTACTGTAATGAAATGACTAATTAGACTTATTATATTTAAAAAAAAACATTGCTAAGAGGCAGTGCCACCTCTCGGTGTGACAAATAAACCCGGCTAACCTCGCAGTATTGTGTCTGTAGCTGTTGGATTTAAGCTAGCTAACGTTAGCTTTGGTGTGAAACGGCACAAAGTGGATTTTAATGCAGCGAAATAAACACCTGTAACATGTTATGTAACTCGATATTACTCAATGTCACTGTGGTTTGTTATTTTGGGGGTTTGGTTAGTTAACGTTATCCGACAAAAAAATACTCAGCTAACGTTACAACTAACGTTACAACTAACGTTACTTCTGCTATTGCCAAATTAATTTAGCTAGCTTTACGTTTTATTGGAGATAGTCAGAATTATCTTAGAAACACGTTTTTGAGTTGTGTGATTAAAACGTGAACGTATGCATCTAGATATGCCTTAAAACAAACAAATAGTCAATAATAATTAACAGTATTCACAATTGGCCAAAATGAGTCTGTTGTGTCCACTATTGATTGACTCGGCGGTGATGCTATTTGCATTGGCTTTGAGACAAAAACAACTACTGGAATCAGCATTGTGATTAATTTAATTATTTGAAAAGGTTTTGTCAGGGGCCTCGAGGAGGGACTGCAGAGTGGCCCCTGTCATAATGAAGGGTAGTTCATCAACAGTTGTGTCCACTGGCAGGACGCGAAGATGTCGTGTGTGCTCCACAGCAACCTGTATCTAAACAAGGGAAGTATTTACACATACCTACATTTGTCAACAAATGTAGGTATATCATTTAATGTGTCCCTGATTGTGAATGGCGTTTTTGTCCTGAACACAATATATACACAATGTATAGGCCTGCATTTCTAATGAGTACATGCCATTTACTTGTGGCCACAAAGTTCTGTACTCTTTTAGTTGAGTCATCTAATTGTTACTATGGCGAATTTATTTCGCTGGTGATTTGGTGAAAACAAAAATATATATATATTTCAGTTTTGGTAGGGTTTATACACCCCCAGTTTTATTTAGCGTTTGCGTCGTGGACTCTCGTGGAGAGCTCTGTGTCCTCAAAGGTTGCGCGTTTGGGGGCGACACATCAGCGACAATCGTGGCTTTTGGTTAAAAGCTGGGGGGGGAATTCAACTTTTCTTCAATCGAAAGATGTCAAATCCTTCCTTTTTTCGCAGTGTCGCTCTAAAGTGCCGGCATTTTTAGCTGGACTTGGACGTAGAGGGTGCACCTTTGCGCATGCAGAGGCTGGTTTAATGCTGAGAGGCTCCTCTGGGTGCACAAAGACAGCGGCTCGCACACCAACTTGTTCAGAGTGAGCCGGGGACGCTGGGAGGCGAAATAAACAATCTCCGGACTCGAAGTAGCCACGACCGCGTAGTTTTACCTCTTCAAACACACTATCCCACCACCCATCCAACGTTTACAAGGTAAGGACTTGTTTTTAATCCGTTTCAGCGGGACCAGAGCGCTGCGGAGCGGGTTAAACCTCCTTCGCTTTGGCTTCCCGAGCATGGTTGTTTTTGCAGAAAATGGCGTCATCGCCCTCTTGTTTCTGCCTGGCCGCGGCGGGGAGAGGGATAGTTTCAGAGACTTGTAGCAGCCTTTACACGCAGCGTTCACCTCCTCAAAGAGGAAACCACCTACTGCAACGTGTTGTATTCGACAGTAAATCGTCAAAACACGAGATAGTTGGTGATTTCGCTCGGTAGAAGGACGCGCAAAGATGGAAGGGTCACCGGTCCTGTGCGCCAAGCTGCTTCTTGGAAAAGGTGGCACGGAGCCGCAAAACGCAGCGTTTTATATTCATAATAATGCCATCCTCGCCGGCTCCAAGCTAATTAAAATGACCAAGGATGGTTTAGGGTTATTACCAGGGTGGCGATGGACGTCTTTATGGGAGCACTGCACCTTGTCTTTGTGTGTATTTTATTCGGGTTAGCTCATTTTTACGCCGCACTCCCCTGCCATGCTGCAATCCGTATGAGGGGGCCTCTCCTTTACGGCTTGAAAGGTGCATTTTGTACTTGGATTTTCCTTTGAAAACGGCGACTGCCCCATTGTGGCCCAATATAGTGGGTTTTAGGCTGACAATATAACCGTGTAAAAAGAGATTTTCGGGAATAATGGGGGCGATGCAAATCGTGCCATGAGAACGGCGACTGCCCTGCGCTCTGGTTCGCTGCTCGCCAGGCGAGGACTGCCTGAATGAGATCCAGAAATAAAAGTCTTTTGGACGAATCACATAGTTTGCACAAAACTGGGGAAGTACCGGCGCTGCGCAATGATTGTGCTGCTTGCTTTGCGCAGGGCACAGTGGCAGCAGCTGCTGTAACCGCCGCCACCATTTCGCCGCGATATTTTTTTTGTGTGTGTGCTGGCCAACCTTTTGTAAATAGTTGGGGACTCTTGGATAAAAGAGCACAATAGTATTCACGCGGGCCCTTTATGGCCTCTGAATGCGGTCCTAAGTCCCACACCGGCTGTCCTGTCTTCCCCCCGTCAGCTACGTGCATGCGTCCTAGCACTGGCCACACATCCACCATAGCGAGGCCACTCGGTTCCCTGTGTGGACGCTCTGCTTGGTTCCTCCTGTGACCAAAAGTCGGGGACGGATCCCGTGCCGAGTGTCACGGTGCAGGCCATCACGATCAAATCGCAACAACGGCCAATCACCGGCCGTGGAGACTGCACATCTTTCGCCCCGTGCACATTTTTATTAAGTTTCCCGAGTTATGCAACCGCATCCCCGTAGAGCGAACCGCTCATCCGCCTTTTATTTACTCGTCACCCACCATCGGATGGATATTTGTGTGTAGTATCTTGTGATCTGGACTAGTTCCTGCGGCGACGACACGGAATTAGGAAGATATGTCATTTGCAAATCACCCAGTGCCATTTGCGTCACAGCCCGCGGCCTCGCACGCCCATGGGGGGCGATGGAGTTGCAAATGGAGACTGTGTGTGTGTGTGTGTGTGTGTGTGTGTGTGTGTGTGTGTGTGTGCTGACGCTGCCCCAGCTGAAAGGGAACCAATAGACACAGACCCGGGCGGCAACAATCGCCGTGCGCTTTCACTCTCCAGTTGTGCTCTGACTTACGGGATTTCTGTATCAACGCGGAAGATCGCGCGGTTTATTCGGGATGGTTGTGTTTCCTCGCCCTGCCCGCGATGCGTAAGTGGATGCGTACACACACCGGTTCAACCCGCTACAGGGCTCGACAGGCCGGCCGGAGTGGAGTATATATCCGTCCGGCTCTCCCTCATGGTGCTCGGTGCATGTGGCTTTTGTGGAGTCGCTCGTGTGTGGATGCACGTCTTTCCGCTGGATGGGGATGTGACCGTAAGACCTTTACTACCAGCGCGGAGAACGAGGCTGAATTACGTGTCGGACACTGGATACACACTCGCGACGTTGTTGTTTCATCCACAGCGCACCACGCGTTGCTGGTATGGAGATGAGCGGGGCGTTTATTTCCAGGGCTGTTTTATTTGTTGCTGTTGCGCTTTTGGGCACTGCGCATGGTTTCATCCACCACAGCTCAGAGAACTTAATCACGAGGCAGAAAGTCCCGAAATGCTCAAACTACAAAGTGCAGATTCACAGCAGTATTATGGGAGTATTGCAATATGATATACTAACATAGGGCACATGTATAGCATTTAATTGAATTTTACATTATTCTAATATTGCCTAATGATGTTTTATGTGCCCAAGTTATATATTTGCATTTAGATGACTGCATCCAAGTCATGTGCTTTGATAAAAAGGCTGCAGATGCAGTCAGGCCACTAATGTTACAGGTGCAGTTAAAACTAAATCAAGGAATAGAGATTGCTACCTGTTCTCTAAGCTAGATTCACCTCAGAATTCAAGGTTCATTGGTGCCTGCGTGTGGCTCCAAGTTTGACTGGAAACTTATTTTGCATTGCATGTTGACAGAAAGCCTGGCTCAGTCTAAATTAAAACGTAGATATGGCTCTACTGTACATGTGTTGCACAGTTAATTAATCAGTTCATATTAGGTTCATTACCAACACCCCTCTTAACACTACAGCACAAGTATTTCTGACACAACAAAGATGGTCAGTCTAACCTTGAGGAGGAATACGAATGGGTAACTAGGACATGAGTGTAGATAACAAAGTGGGTTATAAGGAACACAAATAAAATGAAAGGACTGTGTGGCTTGAAGTTACCAGAATTTGCCTGTATATTTTAAATACTTTATATATTGTTGTTTCATAAATACAATATTGTCAGCGTTCATCCCATTTGTCGTTTGACATCGGCTGGCCTCCTATCATCTCATGAGACTTGTGGGTTTTAGTAACCTGAGATTCGCCTGTCCTTGTCTGAACAGCAGCAAAGACTGCCTGTCTCTCTTCCCTGATCAAAGTTTCCCAGGTATCATTGGTTTGTACCAGAGTGGCTGTTGACTTCAGCAGTTTAATGATGTCACTGTGTGATTCAGACAGTTTAATGATGTAGTGCTGTGTCACTGAGTCAGCTTATCAAACCAATGTGTTAAGTCAGTCAACAAACTCATTAACCTTCTGGTCATACAACCAGTCAGCGAGCTAAACAGAGATACATACATTAATATATCCACCCAGTTAGGCAACCAGAACGTCTGTGTCAGCCAGTCAATAAGCAAGTCAACTTCAGTAGTTATCCAGTTAGGCTGCTAGTCTTCTAGCCCTCTTATCTGCCAGTCAGGAAGCTGCGGTCATATATGTTGATGGCCAACTCACCAGTTAGTTAGTACAGTGAGATTCTCAGTAGACATTTTTTTATTTTATAATCTTTGTATATCACAGAAGATTCTGCTTTTTCCGTTGATATTTCTTGTTGATATCTCCATGTATGATGCTTAATTATACATTTACATGTGATTTTGGAGGTTTGGTTTCAAAGACCACAGGCTGCTCATCCACAACGGGTCTGAAAATGTCTCCCATGATATAAATCCGTGTTGGTGTTTATTTTCCACACCCTGCTGCCTCCTTTTACGTTTTCTCCAAAATGCTATTTCTCCACTTAGAATCAGAACTTCATGTACGGTGCAGAGGTTTCCTTTCATATCTGGTTTTGAAGATCCAATAGCAAATTGTGCCAAGTCTAAGGATAGCTGTGACCCTGCCACCGAGTGTGTTTTGGCTTGAACGGGTGATGAAAGTTATCACCGAAAATCAAGCTGACCTGCAGACCTTTAAACAGCATATATTTCAATCTAGGAAACATTGTTGTTAAAATGAATTTTTGCAGATATTTAAATTTGCTCTTCTGCAAGAAGTCTGTGCAGAGAATGATTTGTCGTTGTATTTGTGAGTTCTCCAAATACAGTGGTGTGATATTCCCTCACTGGAAATATCATGCACCACCGGTGTGTGTTTGTACATGAGATCACCTGTTGTTGTTGTTATGTTCATAAGCACATGTCCATTAAGGTCGTCACATGGGACGTTACAGTCCCCCGCAGTACGATTAGACAATCATATCTAAAAGTCAATATAGAGTTTTCTGCCACTGACAATTTCCTGAAGTCAGTGGCATTTAATTTATGCTTAATTTGTTTTTACTGTTTGTCAAACACATCAGTCAGCTAAGTAAAGCATATCTAACACTCAAGTGCTATTTGACACATGCAGTAAATTACAGAAAACCAGACTTGTCAGACTCACATGGGTGAAGATAAGATAAAGTATTTTTGGAGAACTTAGATAGTGATTCCTCTGTATTGTAAAACACGTGGTGTTTGTCAGTGTTTAAAATACCCGATTTGGAAACGGCTCAACTGGTTGCTGCACAGATAAGCTGCAGTGTAATTTGATTGATTGCACTCTATACTACTGTATGTTTTTAGAACATATACCATCTATCTTATATATGCGTATTGTTATTTTTGTCAAGTATTACTTGATATGCCGACAATGATAAGGTGACTGAGTACACCAACTCCATCATATGCTATCATCATCATATCCTACAGCTTCATCATATCCTATTTCCAACTTTAGGAGAACCAGAAATAAGGCGGTAAAAGGCCAGAGCCACAGAACACGGACTCCACCATTCAGTAATATGATGCCCAGAGAAAAGGCATATGTGTAAGCGCAGGGGAACTCTGTCAGTAGGCCGCAGCATTGTTCCCATCCTACCTTGTGGTCAGATGGGATCACTGGTGCATCTGCCAGTAGTCAGCATCATGTCAGTGAGTGTGGCATGTCCCTCCATTAGGAGGAAGTCCTGTCAGACCACCTCCACACTGCCATCGGAAATAACTATAAGAAGGCAGGCACACATCTATTGGCTCTGGATCCACAAACATCATTCCTTATATATATATATATATATATATATATATATATATATATATATATATACTCCAGAGAAGAGAAAGTTGTGCTGCTCTGACATGGATTTCCCTCATTTGTTTTCCTCTTAGAGGGCAAACAGGGATTTGCCTCCAAAAATAAGAGACGTTCCCAAAAGGGAAGCGCTTTGACAAATTGATTTCTGTTTGGCATAAACAAAATTGTTTATGGATTATCACTGGAGATGGAACGTAGACATATTTGAGTATAAAATATGTAACATTGGACAAGATATCATTAAGTGTATTTGTGAAATATTAAGCTAAGGAAGTAGCATTGTTGCTAAGAAGGGTTAGTATGTGAAAATAAACTTATTGGATTTAAAATTATGGATTTAGTTAAATGGCTACTGATGGAGTGAGTCATGAAGCCGGGTCAGTTACCAGGTAGTTGTCCTTTTGTTCAGGGTGATCATTGTGTATAGCTGAAGAGAAGATAATGCCTCATTTTTAGCCTTAAATAATTAGTTTTTAGGATAGTTTTTCTTATTGCCTCAGGCATTCAGTCACATCTCAACCATTAATGTCATACAGGCTCATATTATTCATCTTTTTTTGCAGTATTAGACATTGTTCCTGTGTTACCTTGCTCATCAACAGTTGCCCATCAAGTACTATAACGGGGAGGAAGGAAGGAGCGAAAGTTCATTTTCAATTTTTTTTTACTGATCTTTATGAAATTGGTCTTTCAGCTAGTATAGTAACAGGGAATTATTTTCTTCCTCACATTTCCACAGCACATCATTGGACATCGAGAACAATGTCGTTTCTTCTGCGGTTGTTGTGTTGATTCTTAAAATCAAAGGTCAGGACATAAATAAGCACTGTTTTCCAAGTATTTAACACCTACACAATTGTAAGTTTGCAGCAGAATATCATTGATGTTCAACCTGTTTTGTAATTTAGTTTAGAATAACTTGAAATGTGCACAGAAGTAGAATACATCTTGAATGTCTAAGTCATTAGAAAGTATCCCGTATGAAGCAGTGAGTGGAGTGTAGATTGAGGGGTTGGACCATGGATGAAAACCATCCTCAGCTTGAGCCCAGAACACCTTCGATCTCATTATCTGAGTCAGGAGTCACAACCACAACCACGTCTGTCTGTTGCTACGGAAACCGGAGAGTCCCTTGTGTTAGTGTGTGAGTGTATTATTGGCGCATTTGTGTGGCTAAAGGTGTTTTTTCTAAACCTTTTGTAGTACATCTAGTCTCTCTGGAAGTGCGTTAAGAAAATGTTGTGTATGTTGTCAGACGGTTGTCCACACTGGGGCTTTTAGGCTCCGGGCAGCAGCGGCAGGCTGCAGCTGCCTGTCTGCTTTTTATGAAACACTTTTCCACAAAGTAATTAGACTGTTGGTCTTGGGTTGGGATTCACAACCTTCTTGGTGCCGTTGCAAACTCAAATAAGACTCCGAATCCCAAGACAATCATAGCAGTTGATTACCATATAAAATGGCACTGTAGATGTAAACGAAGGCAGCAAAGTAACTTTTTTGGTTTGTTATTGTGACAGACATTTCTTATTCTGTCCATACAGTCATTGGGCCTTAATGCAAGAACCACTCGCCCGAACAGATTTGTTCTGAAACGGAACGTACGATTTGATTTAAGAGAATCTGTGGCATTCATCAATTTCCGAATACTCAGAATGTTCTCTTCGGTATGAAACTGTGCAGTCAAGTACAGAAGATGCGCCTTTCTTCACAGGGGAAAAAAACACTTCTCTCAACCTGAGTGAATTTCGAGTTTTAATATGAAATTCCAATTTATTTAAGATATTTATGCCCTCACTCGTGAATAAGAACCGAAGATACTTGAATCCTTCGCATGGAGCAGTAATTCACTCCCAACCCTGATGGTGAATACAGACTTGGAGGTTCTGCCTCTCATCCCGACCTCTTCACACTTTGCTGCTAACCACATATATATATATATATATATATATATATATAGCACCAGAAAAATCCACTCAACAGCTGCCTCAGGCTCACCTGCTGTAGGCTATAATATTCTCTTGTATGGTAGCTCTATGATTGTCATATGACCTGTCCCGTTTAGTGCTGCTTTGATGACACGTTGTTGGCAGCAGTACTATTTTTCTAATTTCACAAAAAACTAAATACTTTGAACAACAAAGTGGTCTTCTAATATGACTACTGAAACTGCTAAAAGTGTTTAGTTTTCTTCTGCTGATTTCTGACAGCAGGACTTGAACCTTCTTTTCTTTTCACTCTTCGGTAATGCTTTTGATGATGATGATAATAATGATCAAATCTCATAAACTCACACTTAAACAGGTGACATTCATCTGGCTGAAACCAGCAACGACAAGTTTGTGCTGGAATGAGTTTGAACGCTCGTAGGAGTAAAAATCCCATAAAGAAGTGAAAGAGGTTGAGGATAAGAAGTCAAACATTTTCTTGCACTAGGCCCATTAACCTCTGTAAAAGACCTGTTAAATCATAGAGGTTTTCATTTTCAACAAATCTTTTTTTCAGAAATGTCCGATCCATATGTATTCCTAGTAGCTGCTCATTAGTGTGACAGGGTGCTAGATTGTATCTCAGCACGCAGAAGGTGAAACGCTGATAAACACCCTCAACAGGTCATCAAGGGCCACGGGGCTAACGGACTAACACATAAGAGCATCGATTTCACTGAAGCTCACACTCAGTTAAGAGCAAAGAAGAGTCTTCACCAGAGCTGGATGTCTTTAGACAGTGGAAAGAGCATGCGGACCACTCATAGATATACTGAGGGAGATTTTTGGTTTGAGAGGAGAGGGCTAAGAGGGATGAGTCCACTTGAACATCGCCTTTGAGTTATTTTTGTGAGATAAGGAAATATAACCTTTTAAATGAAGTTGATTCCCGACTTCAGTGGTCCTCAGGGTAGACAGACTTTCCGGTCAAAGTGTTAATATCCCATTATAGTTAATGGCTAGTGTTAATCTCCCTCCCTGATATAAATAGAACCCGGGAAGGTGCATAATGCATTAAAATTCCTACTCTTAATTTTTCTGCAATTTAAATTATTTTTATCTAATGGTTCCTCTTAAATGAATTGTGCCTTCATTTCAGTTAAACCTCGACAAGGCAGACCTGAGCTCTGGAATAAAGTCCACAAACACATTCTCCACCTGTAGCATCATCCCTCCTGTGTCTTCACCTTATACACACACAATTTGAGATATCTGTGGTTGGTGTCAGATCCTGCCAACCCCTATGGAGATTATAGTCTCCTGAATGTAGAATGCTCAAGTTAAGAGCAACATTTTGAATGCTCCTGTCTGCTCTCCATGCTGAATATGAATTGTGTGTCTCTATCACTGCAAGTAGCCGCTGCTGTCATTTTATGGCACAGTTCTTAATTCATCGTTGCTACTTAAAGCCAATTGTTTCAACCTTAATTTAAAAGAAAAAATAGTGGTTACAGAGGTTTAAAACATTTTATTTTTTCAAATTTCTGGAACAAACTACACATTTTGTTTTAATTATGTGTATTAACTCTTCCTAATTGTAATTATGACTCTTTGTTCAGGGCCATACCTTGCAAAGTATTTAATGTCCCATTACAAGGCAATAAGAGCTATCTGACCTTCATGCACACAGTGGCTCCGTGTTTGCATTGTTCTGGAAGATAATTTGTGTAGTTGGACGTTTTGAAATATAATCATCCGATCTGCTCCTCTTCGCTTCGGTTACTTTAACTGCCGAGCAGAACCCTGTACATGTGCATGCCTTTTTGTAACAGTACAGCTACATGACATCCTTTGTATTGAGACATACGTTGGGGCAACCCCTCTGGGGCCCCTTGCACTCTGTGTCTTGTCTATAGCAGTCCTCAGCAGACTACAAAACTTTTAGAAAAACATTTGAAGTATACGCTTTGTCTCCCTCTGCTGGAGATCAAGCAGAGCTACAATTCTACCCAGGTGGAGGCATGCCGTGCAGAAGACATTGGCTGTATCTGACGTTCCCGCCACACTTTGTTTTCACCGTCAGTGTGATGTAGTGTCGGTGCAAGCGCTCCAGTTCAGTTTCTTCACCCATGTTTCCATTTCTGTCAGGTTGTCTTATTTTTTTTTAATCTAAGTTTCCCTGTAGTTTTATGTCACAATAATTATTTTCCAGCTATTTAATCTATGTATTTCCAACCATTCGATAGTTTACCTTAAAATCGCAGAATTAACTCAGGTATGTCGGCCACAGGCGTAGAAGTGATGTTATCTTATTTATTTAAAATTCAATGCTTTTCTTTTCTCATATTCTGCTCAGTTGTTTGTTGTTGTCTTGTTTCTCTGCTTATTCCAGATTTGCATTAGCATTGGACCCCTGTGGTATGTCATACCCAAACTGCATTAAGCACCTCTCACTTGCAGTTCATAAAAATGCAGTTATTAGTTGGTTCGTGGACCGTGGTGACAGATAATGATGGCCTTGTGCAGCTATGACAGGGCAACAAATAAGAAAATCGTGAGGCTGCTCAGCACGACAGTGCTAGTAAATCATGTTATACTGAGCTGGTGGAGTGGCAGGTGCATGTGGCTGTTAGACCAAGCTGTTTTAATTTAGACAGCCACTAGAGGGCAGCATCAAATATTATCTCACCATTGATGTTGTCATATAAATCCATTATAATGAAATAAAAGTCGAGGGTGAGGGTTATCAATGGTCATACGTAATATTAAGGGGGCTCATATACTACTTTTCATATGAACACTGTTTTGAATGTTTTCCCCAGTGGACTGTACTGAGGATGCAACACATTGGTGTTGGTTCTCTTCTATGTCAAAAGTAAGTTATATTCCTGAGGAATAAACCAGAAATAAGATGGACATACGTTGACCCCAAATCCCAGCACATAATTCCGAACTAGAAATGACTCTTGTACTTCATGTACATGTATGTATATTTATGCATGTTGGCTACAACAGTACTTGTTTATATTGTTTTTTTAAATACAGATGCACTATACAGGAACAGTGTTCCTAGCATTGTAAGGTCCCCTGGGAAAAACACAAATAACATTAGCATTCGTGTTCGTTAGTAAGGCCACAGTGCTCACTAGTGAGCCTCAAACAGAGTAAAGCGTGGGGGTAAAATGGGTTTAATTGTCCTGCCAGCAATATGACAAGCAGTGGAATTAGCATTCTGGGAAACCATTACTGTGACCTTTTTAAAATACTCAATTCAGTTTTTATATTTAGATCTAGTTTGCACCCTGGTGGTTTCTAAGCAGCTAGTAAACTCTATTATGTTATGTTTCAGAGTTTTTTCTATTGCATTTTACATGTGAGAACAGTTTGGCACCAGAAGTGACATTTTGTTGTTGATTCGAAGATTAAATCTAGTTTTACACTTCATTAAGTTGTAAAATTGTTTGAATCTGGTTGGTGCATCTGTGGATGTGAGAGTAGTAATACATGATATATGTATAAATATGATATGATATTATACGATTCATAAAAATATGTAATTACATGCTGCTCACCAACCTGCCAGGACACTCACTCATTTTGTGATGGCTTACAGATGTGTAAAATGTTTGGCTAAGTTATTTTGGGTAACATTTTCAATCTGTGAAGTTTTTAGGTTCTGCCACGATTAATCGAGAAGTAGTGTGAGAAGTATTAAAATAATGTACAATGTGTTATATTCATATGTTCATGTCGTTCATTTACGCTGAGTTTGAAATAATTAATATGCTTTTAAAAGAAAGACACTCAAAATATAAGCAGGCATACGCTCTATCTATAAATGTTTATTTTTTTAATCAAACTATTGTCTCTCATTCATTTGTGTCATTTAAGGTATACTGTATGCTTTGGAATTCTCATTGTTAGTTTAAATACTACATTTACTCACTTGTTCATGTATACACCGAGATTTCACAAAATGTTTGGTCATGGAAAATTGGTTTAAAGTCATGGAAATGCATTGGTCAAAATGTGTATGAACCTTGTACATTAAAAGTAAAGGTCCTGGATACTCATAATGCAGAGTGGATACTGTCTGTGATATGCTATTATATTATTGATGTATTAATATGTAAGCTGTACTTTAATGTTGTAGTCGGTCAAGGTGGAGTTATTTTTAAAAACTTCACATATTTTTGGGTTGTTAAATCTGTAACTATGGATTTTAATTTATAAGCAATCATAGCTCTTTTATAATTGTGGCAAGCACAATATTTATTTGTGAAATATAGTGAGGTTGAAGTATATAAGGTAGCATAAAATGGAAATACTCAAGTTAAGTACCTCCTCAGAATGAAGTGTAAATGTGAGTTACTTTTCACTAATAGCGGAAAGAGAATTTAGACGTTGATGTTAACGAGATGTTAACATTTTCATCGCTTTCATAACCTAACGTGGGGCTCCAATAATGTTGCATATAACTAATGCTTTATCTTCTTGTCCTTAAAGTAATGCAACAGGTAGACTGTGTGTAGTTGTAGTGCAGCTAGCTTTTGCAATTACATATCTCTTTATATATTGTGAGAAACTAAGCTCAGGTACAGACATAAACAAGCATTTTATATCTTAGCCCTACATCCAGCATTTGTATTTCATAAAGGTTGATGTCCTTGGCTCATGTGCGGTGTTGTTGCAGGTTGCAGGAGTGTGCCGGTAGTGAACGCGGGGTGCAGCAGACCACTCTTGGCGACATGGTGAGGGTCCAGAAGTCCACCAGGAGGAAGAGCGCCGCTCACTGTCTCCGCAGACTGGAGGTACGACTACAATGCCTGGATGTTATTGTCTAATTTTACTCCATTCGCTGTCAGACTGTGGAAAATATACTTCCTATATGTACGTACATGCCCAACTCGACCTCCACCCGGGTCATTTGAACAGCTACTGTCATGTAATTGTCAGATGTTCCTTTCTGTGTGTCAGTGGAGATGAGCTCAAATTACTCTATACATCATATCCCACTTTACAGATGTCACATGATTAAAAACACACCTGAATGTCCCTGTCCTAGTTTACCAGACACCGTGGTCTTTTTTCGAAGGAACCACCTTTTTTTAACGCCACAACTTCACCTGCTTTACGCTTTAGTCACAATAGGTGTTCAGAACTTGTCTGTTTGTTTTAGTCCTGAACTCAACTGTCAGTCTTGTCCATATCCCCTGGCCTGAAAACCAGCCCTCTATGCCAATACTTATATGCTTAGAGAAATTATAGCATGTTCTGTTTAAGCCAAAGCCTTTACCTCCACGAGGGACCTCCAGTTTGGGCTCAAACACCAGGAAATACAATGAAAGTCACCGTATTGAGACGCATTCACATACTCTCATTCTAGGAAGCACCTCAGAGACAGTTGTTGCTCATTTAATGCATGTACTTTGTTCAGAAAGGATTCATTACAGTGTGTCACGTAGTATTTGTTTTCAGGATCATATTGAAAAAAAGCAGATGAGATTTTACTTTGATATGCGGTGTATTCCATTTGATATGAACCTGTGAAATTAATCAGGTGAATAAATCAGTCATAGTTATGATAATCCAGGCTGTTTAATCCAGGTTTCACCACTGTTTTCTTTGTTCCACCTCGTAGTTTTATTGAGCGGTAAATGGAAATTAATGGCTAGTCCACCTACTCTAATCAGCACCCTTGTCATGCTTCATACTCACCATTTCTCAATGAAAAATAAAATGAAGCATGAATAGTTGATTGATTTACTGACAAAATGCTAACAGAATGGTGGCACTCTGATGTTTTGTTTTTACTTGACAGTCAAGATGCTGAAGTTTTGTTTTTCTTGCCATAGTAATATAGACATTTTAGATTTTAATGAAAGAGGTTTCATTTCTTCACACTTCTCACTTTTCCTAAAGAGCATGATCCACTAGTAAAATAAGTGTTTGTGTTCAGTGTCTGTAATGGTTTGTGTGTGTTGTACTGCACCGATGGGTTCGCTGAGCATGTGCAACATACTGTTAAGCTATTTAATGGTCATTTGATTATGCCGTGGTATGCACAGTGTGTTTGTTTCCAAGTGGCCCACTTGTCCTCGGTGATGTGTGTAATGTGTCGGACCGGTGGAGTCATTTATCCCTCTTCAAGGGCAGCGGGAACACGAGGAGTGAGCGAGACAGACACAGAGAGAAAATGAGGATAAATTGGTGGGTGGGAAAGGAGAAAAGATTGGGGAGGTCTGGTCAAGAGACACAGCTACACACACACACGGACCACACACACTCGCAAAGACAGATGTATGTGCGCACACATAAGGGGGGCTGCGGAGTCACTTATCTGCTGAAGGGTAGCTTTGTGTGACAAGGTTAATGTCCCCCTACACAACATCTCTGGGTGCACAGGAGACATGACACACACACACACACACACACACACACACACACACACACACACACACACACTATTGCTCACCTGCTGTGACACCTCATTCTGCTCAACGATTTTTTTTCCGCAAAGGGTGGAGATTAATTTTATCTATGATGGGCACTCTTTCCTCCACTGGCTTTATGCCAACATTTATTTATTTATTCATGATCAATTTTAATTTATAAGATTCAATGTGTGTGTGTGTGTGTCTGTGTTTTAAAAAAAATGTATTAGTCATTTGAACTAGATTGTTAGCGTCTCTCTTCATTATGTCTTGAGTTTGAACATTTCTGACTTTGGCGCCTTCTAGTGGAAGTATGACGAAAGCATTCACTGTGGCAGGCAGGAATGTCCGCTGCCTCCCTCACCACCTACAGATTGGACCAGAGTGTCTCAGATTAATTGACTGAAAGCAACACATAGATTGCACCATTTTCACATGTTTTTGTCTCATTAGGGGCGGTTGACAATGTTGTCCACCTAGACGTGGGAAGGCGCACTCAAAAGCGAACGCACCGCGCAAACTTTCCCAAACTCCTTTCTTTTGTTTCTTTGGTAAATCCTTTTAGTGCAGTCCTATCTAAGGCTTTACTATCTGTCCTTTCCGTCACAGGACGTCACAACATCTGGTCGAAAGTTCAGCCAAGTTGAAACGGACAAATCGAGCAGTAAAGCTACAGTGAGGGATTCACAGTGCTGGGAATCCATTTATGTTTGTTTTGACTTGTTTACTTTAGTCAGTGAGGCTTATTGCTACATCCCAACAGCTTCATCATTATCGGCATCGCGCTGCGCAGGTTTTGGTTGCTTAGTAACGTCTCAAGCACCTTGATAAAAGAATGAGTAGCACAGCTGGAATTTTCCACACGTTTTTTGATGCAACATGTGAACGGGCCCTTATTCTACAAAGACACTATAGTGCCTTTATTTATAATTGTCGTCCTTTTATCCTTTTATTTGTTGATCTGTACCATGCTTTATAGCTCATATTTTCATGTCTGGTTTTGGTGCCACAGAGTGCTGCTCAGACAGAGAATGAGGAAGGCCAGCCCCAGTCAGACACCCAGCATCCAGCACAGAAGGAGCCCCGAGGAGGAGACCAGTCCTCTGATCAAGCCCAGCTCCAGACCTCTGCTTCAGCTGAGGCGCCCTCGGAGAACTTGGACCAGAACGAGACTCCAGCGGAAGACCAGGAAAAGGGCGACACTGCGGCGCAGCTCCAGGCCAAGCCTCTGTGGAAGCCCATCCCACCTCTGCTGCCGGAGTTGCACAGGAACGGCAACAGTAAGACCAGGGACCAGATCTGCCAGACTGAAGACCACGGTCATAACATAGGTGGGTAAAAGTTATCCTCGCACTGCACTTCCTGCTGCTTTGATTCATCCACCTACTGGCTGAAACCGTCTGCCAGCCTCTCGTGTAGCTTCACTGTCAGAGCACCAGAGCATGACTGTGTGTTCTACATGAGATCAAATAGTGTGTGTGTGAAGAAATGGAAACCAAAAGAGGCATTGCATTTAGCGCGCACTGCTGGTTGGCCTAACATGCCAAACATTTATGACGGTTGTATTTGGAACAGGAAAGAATCCTGTATCCGCCTTAATTTTTGAAAAGCTCACCTCTTTTTTTGGGGCAAAAAAGCACTTCCTGAGAGATATGAAAATGTATAACGTAACATTTGTATTATCAAAAAAATTCAAAGATATTGCTTGACTGAATGGATACATTGCTGTCCGAGGTGTAACCACTTCCTCCATAGAAATGTTGCTGGCTCGAAATAGGCCACACTTATCTGTCTCTCTTGGGTTGATCTTGTCTTGAAACTACTGGCTGTCAGCACTGTCTATTTTGATTTATTCCCTCACTCGACAGCTAGTGTGTTTCTAGCTAGTGTGACCCTGAAGCCAAGCTATCCCATTGATATTGGATTATAAAATCTACTACATGGCTAGTAAAGCTGAAATTCTGATGTGTTATGTTTCTCCTGAATGCTGACATGTTTGTTTGTTTGTTTGTTACCTTCCTTTTGCCTTGGCTACCCATATTCTGCTTTTCTTTCACAGTAGCTTTCCTTTAAAAACAGATGTAGATGTCTTGATTCAGATGTAAACCCTGCTACTGTGAGTTAATTTCTAACGGTGCTGCGAAGGAAGACGCTACTCGTAGTAAAAGGAAGCTGTTTGTGTGAACTGATGTTTCTGATTGGATGATCTTTGACCCTCTCGCGGAGGGGGGTGGGGAGGTCGACGGGTCGCTGACCTGCCCCGCTTGGATTATAGCAGCTTCCCGAGGAGAGGTGTAGGGGGATGGGGACGGGGAAAACACATTCTGTCTCACATTCATACATAATCTCCATCTCTCTCTCTGTCAGACCCACTCACACAGTTGTCATTCACATTTCCAACTCTCTTTCTGTCTGCGTCTTGTGGGTGTGTCCGTCTGTCTGCTGGTCTTTTTTGCTTTCTGTCTGTCCTTCTGTCTACACACAGGCACACACACTTTGTCATGTTGCACTGCTTACTATGTAGTGTGGGTTTGTGTTCTTGTGTGTGTGTTCATTCAAGCATATATGTGGCCAACAAGGCTCTAAAAGTGCACGGTCCCCTAGTCTAGTTATCTGACCAGAAGTAACTTAATCTCGGATTAGAACAACACTGCATGAAACAATCTGAGTACATAATCATTAAATATATATTTAATGATGGCATTAATACAAGATGCAAGGTATGAAACATGAGAGCAAGCGGCTCTTAGCTAAGAGCGCTAACAGTGCAAACTACGGCAAAAGGGCCTGACAGAGCTAACTATGTTTACCTCAGGGGGAACCCGAGATGGGTGTTGAGCTTCTGTGACGACGCTGTCAGTCGGGACCCCGTTATCAGCTGTAAGTGACGTATGAGAGCAGTGCAGCGCAGCAGCCGCGAGCTAGCCAGTGGGACATGCTCACATGCACTAAAAAGCCCTTCAATGTCAAACAAGCAAGGAGAAGCTCAGATAAATACACACACAGGAAGAGGGACTTCATTCTCTAATCGGGTAGGCATATCCCACTATATCTTTCCATAACAAATGGAAATTGCTACTATATTAATATTCAGAATGGTAAATGCAGCTCCTTTATCAAAGCACACTGTCCTCTGACAACAGTGCTTCTTGGCTGAACATACATTTTAGTTTGCATGCTTCAAAACCGAACAAACGGTGGACATTTGTCACAGCTGGAATCATTGAAATTGTTTTATTCAGAGCTTTGTCCCTGACATCACTTTTACAAAATGCTCTTTTTGTTGCAGCATAAAGGCTGTTTTCCCTGTTAATTTATTTTACATCAATATAATGTGAGAAATTAGACGTAACTATTTGAGGTGATTACAAAGTCTGTGGTGCCGTTTCTGAGTGTAATTGTTCTGCTCTTGCGACTGTTTATGTCTCTGTTTTTGTGCCCACTGCCATGAAAAGATAACATAGTATTGACGTAAAAGTGAAGTCGCTGAAATAAATAAAATGCATGAAAATGGGTAGAATGAGAGCACTTTACCTTGTGTAATCCGTTTTAGTAGCCCATTGTGTATATCATGGAGACACAGTCAGCTTGCACCAGGAACCACTCTGGGTATTTTATTTTAAATGTTTTATACAAAAGATAAATGCAAATGTTGGCACTTAAATAGCACAATTATTCAAAATTTTTATCTGAATGTGGCCGACTGCAATTTAGAAATAAACAATATTTGTTCAAGTTGAAGTGTGTTAAAATATTTTCTTTATGAAATATTGTCCTAGCCTCCACAGCGTATTTAACAGACTTAAGATAACATATTTTTTGTACAGATCCCCCGCAAAAATCTCATCATAATAATAATTTTTATGTTTTTCAGTGTAAACGAGAATAATTATGTTTTAGATGAGCTTCCCACTGAGATTGCAAATCATATCTCAATTGCATCAGTGAAAGCAATCACAATAAAATAAAAAAATCCCAAATTGTAAAAAAAAAAGTAAAATGAACACCATGAAGTGAACACCATAAAGCATATTTGATAAATTATTTTCTGTGTTTTGGCATGTTGTGGTGTTTTAGAAAAGCAGAAGGAATTGGTTGAATGGTTCTCTGCAGTGTTTCATTCTGGATTGACCATTTGGCAAAAGACAAGCTAACCTGCCTTCTTTATAGCAAAAGAAAAACACAGATTTTGTAATAAATCTCTGTTCTAAATTGTATGTATTGTACATAGCGTGTGTGATGCTATATTATAATTGTTTTAATATTAGACCTGTTATGGGTCGCAGGGATTGCTATAGTGTGACATTTTAAAATTCCTAGATCAACAGAGTTTAGAAGGAACCAGAAATGTGAAAAATGAAACAAGTTGACCTGCCTGCCCTCCCTGTATTATTGTGGCAAATTGATGATTTAAAAGGGAAGAAAGCGTAAAAGCAGGTCAATAAATCCAACAAAACATTAAATCCCGACTAGCACCAGGGCCGTCCTGCAGCTGACCCTTCACCCTCTTATGATTGAGGTCGAGCCAAAGGCAAAACATTTACCAATATCAATCAATATCAATACATTTCCTCCTCCTGTTCACATTGCTGTTTTGGCGCGTCACTGTGTGACAACAAAGCTGATGTATGAAATACTGCACGGACTCTGAACACTGTTGGACTCTGAACCAAATGTTTTGTCATCAGCCTCTGACCCCCTTTGCAGCCGACAGTCCCACTTCAGCTGCATTTAATGATGTACTTAAATTATAAGTAAAAAGACAGATGACCTGCTTTCTCCTAGTCATCCTTGAGTGTGTGTGTCTCTATGTATGTGTGTGTCAGCGAGGAGGTAATGAGGTCAGAGTGAATCACTGTCTCATACAGACCTCATTCTCTGACAGTGATTGTGTGTATCCTTTACACTGCAATATACTTTGTGTCTTACCAGGTCCCCCAAACTCCCAGGTGATGGTGTGTTTCTCCAGGTCTGTCATCCTCTGATGTAATTATATGCCGACTTTTATGAAATGCAATCTCTGTGTCTCTTGCTCTCCAGGTCTCTGTGTGGAGCCCGGAGATCCTCCTCTGCTCCAGCAGCCTCTACAGACCTCCAAATCTGGGATTCAGCAGATAATTGAATGCTTCCGCTCAGGTTCGTGCCTGTGTGTTTTTCTTATTTTTCTCTCATTTTTATTATTTTCTATTATTAGTATTTATGATGCAGACACGGCGCAAGTGTTTTTGTCAACGACAGAAATGACACGGTCTCAGTCTTTATGCCTTGCAGTGTCTAAAATTGAACCACTAAGGTAATGAGAAATAAGAACGATGTCACCCATTCTATCCTGCTGGGAAACATTTCATGTAAAACCGTAGCAGGAAGTACTTGCTTTGCATTAACAGCAGCTCCAACCGCTCCTATTCCTGTGTCGTACAAGAGCTATCGATGTATGCAAAGCTTTGTATTCTCTAGTTGTCTCCATGACCTCACATGTTCTGAGCCAGCCATGTTGAGTTTAGCTCGATGACCAAAGCTCCTTCAAGGGTTGAGGCACTCATTGGTTGCCACTGCTCCCAGGCAGAGTCATCCTTTTCTGGGTCAGTGTGGTTATCTCCTGCTGTTGTGGTCCACAATCATGCACACACCACAGTTGCAACAATGCATGTTTTGTGCATTTGTGTGTGACAGCAAGTTGCGAAGGTACGGACATGTGTTTGAGTCACCCTAACAGTGTTTACGCTGTGATTTTTGCATTAAACTCGTCAGCATGCTGACGACAATACTGGAAAAGGGTATGACAGCAGTGACGCAAAAGTTGCATTTAACAGAAGGGCAATTATCACCCGAGTCCTTTAAAATGTCAGTGAGATAGGTTGAGGGAAGTTTACCTTTTGGGCATTTTATACAGACTGGAATGTACCATCTCCTTCTCTCTGTTTAAAGACATACTTCACTCTTAAAATTATAATTTGTTCATCAATTACCCAAAAAACGTTGATTTCCTCACATGCCTTTACGGTGAACAAAGAATCCCAAAACTCATCAGCTTGAATCTGGACTCATCTCCAGTACACAATAATGACTTATTTTTTAACAACAAGACTATAAATATTAATTAATTAAAATTTTAGTTTTTGCAGTGAATTGCAGTGAATTGCAATATTCTGTATGTACATTGTAATATGTCTTATCATTCTTCCTGTAGTCACCAAAGGTAATCGTTACTGCTTTTCTTTGGCTCGCAGGCACCAGCGAGCTGAAGAACATGCTGCTGAAGGAGGTGGACACCATCTTTGAGTGTAAACTGTGTCGCAGTCTGTTCAGAGGCCTGCCCAACCTCGTCACACATAAAGAGTACTACTGCCTATCACGGATGCCTGAACCCGACGGTTAGTGATACGACATTAGCATGCAGACACGCACACACAAAAACACAACAATACTTACACACACGTTTAGAAACGTAGCCGTACTATGAAAAAGCAAAGCACAGAAAACACAGGAAAGATCAAAATGATTATTAACTAAATAAGAAATAAGTAATCCAACCAGGTAAAAAAAAACTCCAAGAGCTTTTAGTGCATGCTGAGAACATGCACATGCAGATTTGTACAGATCACATCAAACAGATGAACAGAAAATCCAATAAGGCAGCAATCAAACTGACTTGAGCTCAGCACTGATACACCCCTAGTTTAGTCAGCACACACACACAGAATCATTGATTACTTTAACATCTCCTCAGGCTTCTCCACATTTTACTCATAGTCTTCCACTCCAAGGTTTCTTGGAGCCATCTGTCTCCGACTCATTATTCTCCTCTTATCTCCTCTGTCTGCACACAGCCCTCTTTCATTCCTTTGCCCACAAGCTTGCATGGACATTGTAACATGTTCAATCCATCAATCATTTCACTCACTCAAAGTGCAGTTTCTCCTCTCTCCTCTCCATCACTCAGGAAATTGACTTTGATCTGGCAGCATTTCTGTTTTATCTACTTCTTATTAGCGACCAAATGTGTCCACATCTCTATTCTTTGCTTCTTAGAAGTGTTGGGAGACTCAGGGAAAGGATGATGCCTAGGAGACTCTTCAAGTAATTTCTCTTTTCTAACTCAACTCTCCTGTCCTCCTAAAAGAGAAATCAATCTCAACACAAACGGCCAATTATATTTGGCGCAGTTTTATTCACTTTAGTGATGGTTGTGGAAAAAAATTATCGGTTTCATCCCAAATGATTTTCCACCTGCGTGTGGTTTTAATTAAGTTGTCCCTTCGCTTAATTATTCTCAATCAAGAGTATATTACCAGTGGCTGAACGTGTATTGTAATGTTATTTTGATAAATGACTTAATTGCTGTCTGTTTTTCACCATTGAGACGCTGGGTATCAATTGTGTGGTTACTGCATAAACACAATGTTTTTTCTGGGAAACACTCTATTCTTCACCATCCAGCCTCGACAGCGGACCTGTACAGACTCCAGTGATGATTTGTGGTCCATTTTTAAAGTGCCTGAAAATGTAGAGAGGCTCTCTTTCCAGCCTCTCTTTATCTTCTGTTGTAAAGAATGGTCTGAAATAAACTTGCAGATTCACCAGAAAGAGAAATGTGTCCACATAAAGGAAGCTTTAGAGAGGCACAATAGTTGTATTCACTAAACGAAAGCACAATGCCAAACTTGGTTTTGTACAACGAGTAAACACACTATTGTTAATAATAAGGACTCAACCTCATTGCTTTTTTTATTTTCTCATTTTTTATATTTTTTATTGTTTATTATTTGCTAGGTTCATCTGGTGATGACAGACAGAGTTTAGCCATGAAGGATTTATTGGACGCTATATATCCCAGAGTCCCAGACACCGTGGTCCGTCTGGAGCCCATTCAGACCACAAACAAGGCCGTGTTCCAGTACCTCACCACAGAGGAGGAGCTGGCTAGATTTCCATCGCACACACCCAGGTAGGTGGTTGGCCAATTTGATTAGTGGTCATAGAGGAACACAACACTCTTCGTGGACACTGATCCAGTTTGTTCAATGTGGTCTCCATAGACTCAACTTCTTGTCATCTAAAGCTCTCACCATGTGAGTGAGATTCCAGGCTTCTCCCAGCCTTCCCTTGTCTCTGACCGCTTGTCTCAACATCCTTCACAGTGCCAGAGAGAGTCCGGTAGCATGGGAGGGAGAATCAGTGGAGGGTGTGGACAACAACCAGCCGAGCCAGCCAGGAGGGCCAGAGAGCCACAGCAGCCCGGGAAACAATCAGGGGCAGAAGAAATGGGAGACCGAGGAGGAGGCTAAAGAGGAGCAGCCACCGCCTGAGGACGAGGGGTCCACTAGTGGGGTAGGTGACTGGATAGTCAGGAGTAAAGTCACATCAGAAGTCAGTGAATGTACATCTTTTAACTGATAAATACCTGTCGTTGCTGAGACATGATGCATTCTCATGCTAAATGTTGATATTTTCCACATTGCCTTAGTCTCTCTCTTCTTTGTTCTCTTCCTCCCGTCAAGGTCGAGGATGTGACAATCTCCTGTTGTCTCTGCGGTCAAGACTTTAACTCACGCCGCAGCATCAGACGTCACTGCCGCAAAATGCACCAGACCAAACTTGAAGAGCTACGAAAGTTCACAGAGACACGCACAGTTCCCACAAGCCTGCTCTCTATGGTGAAAGGTAAGAGTGTATTCAAATTCCAATGAAAAAAAAGTGACAAATATGGAAAATGGTGATTTAGGAATTGGCCAGTCTGATGAGATATCGATTAGGAACCCACCATAACAAAGAAGTTGATATATTAGTCTAATATTTCAGTACAATGGTCATGCTACTGAATACTTATAGTGTAGACAAACAGGCTAAATAATCTAAAAATTAAATGTTAGTACACTGGATGTGGAGGCATTGTAAAAAGAAGAGAAGTATTTTTGTTTAGCATATACATAATTAAAGACTCCACATCTCTTCAATGCTCAATATTCACGGTCATCAGTGTATAAAACTTGAGATCAGCTACACAGAAGTGTTCATTTCAATTTGAGCTTTTCAAAGGAAACCTTCAAGATAACAATCGTTGTTGTTGTTGTTGTTGCTCAAGGTCGGCCGAGGACTCTCAGCACACCCACTGGAAAATCCTGCCCGGTGTGTTTTAAAAGCTTCGCTACCAAAGCCAATGTACGTCGTCATTTTGACGAGGTGCATCGCGGTCTACGGAGGGACACCATCACACCCAACATTGCCTCGCGGCCCGGCCAGCCCTTCTCTCTGGAGGCCACCCCTCCCAGGAAGAGCAACAATTCCTCTCCGACACCGGGCAGCAGCTCCAAGTCCACCCCTGTGAAAACAACGCCTTCGAACCAAAACCAGTCCAAACCTCAGACTCCGCCCCCTGCCTCTCCACAGGTGGTCACGGCCTCATGTCGCTGCACGGTCTGCAAGAGGAACTACAGCTCTCAGGTTTGTTTGTTGTCCTACTGGCAGCCTCAAACCTTTCTAGCTTTGGGTGTCTTAAATATCTCAGGTCCAAGTCGTTTTAGTGGATGTTCTGTTTAACGTCTTAAATTGGTTGCAATAATTGTGTTTTTTTTCTAAAGGAGGAAAATTGATAATTTTTCCAATTCTTCTGTGTATTTCAGCTCATGTTGAAGAGGCACATGCGTATTGTCCACAAAATATACAGCATCAAAAGTAACAGGCCCGCGCCCACGCCAGCCTCCCCTCCTCCGGCAGCCACCTCTCCTCCGCCAGCCACTCCTCCCAGTAGCAGCGCTAACTTAGTCCCAAGCAACAATATCCGAGTGAAAGAGGAGGCAGTAGAACCTTCAGATGAAGACGAGGACGCGGAGGACATCGACAGCAGTCCGGCCCCGTCTCCTATTGTGAGCACTGAGACAGCTAAATGTGTTTCCGTGGTAAGCGTCACCTCGAAGGTGAAGGAAGAGGAGCCCCCGACGACCCCAAAGACCGCACCCTCCTTGTCTTCATCATCCTCGCGTGGTGGCAACACGAGCGGACTCGCCAAAACAACCAAACTGTCGGTGGGTTTTGACTTCAAGCAGCTCTTCTGCAAACTGTGCAAGCGGCAGTTCAGCTCCCGCCAGAACTTAACAAAGCACATTGAGCTGCACACGGACGGCAACGACATCTTCATCAAGTTCTACCGCTGCCCTCTCTGCCGCTACGAGTCGCGACGCAAACGCGACGTCCTGCGTCACGTGACGGTGGTCCACAAGAAGTCGTCCGCATACCTCGGAAAGATCATGCCCAAACTGGAGAGCAGGGCGGTGAAGAGGTTGGCGGAGGTCGTCCTCAACACGACGCCTCCCAGCAAGAAGACAAGTGGCGGCGTCAAAGACGAAGTGAACGGACGTCCCGCTTCTTCGTCGTCGTCGTCCTCTCCTTCACCTCCTGTCACTCGCAAGCAAGAGGGCTCCACAGCTGCTCCAACCACCTCATCATCCTCCTCCACATCCACCTCCTCCTCGTCCTCTTCCTCAGTCCAGCCTCCTGCCCCCGTCACTCGGAAACAGCTGGACCTCTCATCGCCGGCGTTGGCCCCGACCCCTCCTGTCACCCGCAAGCAGGAGAGACAGCAGACCCACCAGCCTCGTCCCATCAGCCCCCCGCTGACCCGGCGCAGTGAGAAACACACACACCAGCGCAGCTCCTCCTCCACCATCTCGCCCAGCAACCAAACCCCACACACCCGGCGGCACGACCCCCCGTCAGAGAGCAGCGGCACAGGGTCGTCGTCCTCCACTGAAGTCCGAGTGACCAAGAATTTCTCCCTCCACTCCTGCGACCAGTGTGGACGGGCCTTTGCCAAGAAGGTATTGGATTTTCAATTACCAACATAAATCTCCCCTCTTTTAAAATACACTTTGTTGAGTTTTCCCAGTGAGGAGTAACTTAAAAAGAGCGCTACAGTGGAAATGATCCTTTGTACAAATTCCAGTTTGAGGGATAATTGTCGGGGCACACAGTGTAGTGGATAAGATAATTATCACCACATGGTAAGCCATCATGACGACTCTGCATGAGGAGCATTGGGGGCTTTAACATGGACCAGAGTGCTTTGAACTGATGTGATCTTACCCCATGTCACGATTAGCCGATTTAAGTCGTCAGCCGATCAGCAGAAAATTAACCAGTTTCTAGCTCCTCAAATGTGAGGATCTGGTGTTTGCGTCCGCTTTATATGTATTGTTCATTTAACATCATTTAACATAAGTAGTCCGATCATTTGGTCAGGTGAAACAAGAAGCCTCTCAAATTGACCAAGACATTTTTTCACTTTTTTCTGATGTTGTCAAGGCCAAAAAATGAAACCGATTAAAGAAGAAAATAATTGGTTGATTATTCGCTTATCAATATACGTGGTACTTGCAGCTCATATATCAAGATACATTAGCTAGACTATGATATTCTGTATTTACACCTGATAGAAAGAAAGAAACAAGAAAAAGAAACATGCACTTTATTAATCCCCGTGGGAAATTCTTCTCTGCATTTGACCCATCCCTAGATAGGGGGCAGTGGGCAGCCCTGTGAGGCGCCCCGGGAGCAGTTGAGGGTTCAGTGTCTTGCTCAGGGACACTTCGACATGTGAGCTATGGGGGGAGTGGGGATCGAACCGGCTACCTTGTGGTTGCGGGACGACCACCCATCCCCCTGAGCTACGACCTTGTCATTCTCTGCACATATGATATATTAAATATGTCTAACCTAGTTGTTTAATCCATGTAGTGACCGTAACCGCTATCGCATGTATCTGTGAACTGTATGGATTTATTTAAATATTTATCTTTTATTCAACTTGTTTTGTCAGCTGTACCTGGAGTCTCACAAGCGAAGTCACCGCAACGCAGCGACGGCGGCAGCCAGCAGGAGGAAAGGAGTCAGCACCCGCTCCAAATCCCTGGTCTGGTGAAACACAAGCACTGTAAGAACACCGAGGGCTCAGGGACTCTGCTCGCCGTCGCCGTCTACTTGTCTCATTTTGCTTTCTGTTTTCTCTGGATTCCTTCCTGTCTTGTTTTCTCTCTGCTGCTGCTGCTGTGTATTCACAAACCACAAAGCAAGGTGGCTGTGTGGTGTGTACTTGAGCAAGTTAGAGTGTGTGTGTGTGTGTGTGTGTGTGTGTGTGTGTGTGTGTGTGTGTGTGTGTGTGTGTGTGTGTGTGTGTGTGTGTGTGTGTGTGTGTGTTGCTTGTTACAAGAGAGGTGTGTGTATGTTTGCGTAGAAGACTATTCCCTCGGGCAAAGATAAGACACCACAATCATTCTGAAGGCTTTAATTGACCGCTGAGCATGTTTACCAGCTGTTTCCTACGTTCTCCCTCTCGCTTATTTTCCCGTGTATCACACTGCTCATGAGAGATCGTCCTCTTTGTCTAATTGTTGCTCTTTCTTCCCCTCTTTGTCTCGCTAATCTCTTCGTTTTGTTCTCCTCTTTCCTCTTCTATCTTCTTCTTCTTCTTCTCTATCTCTCTGCTCACAGTCAGCTGGGGATAAGGGACCAGCGAGCCTCTAACAATGAAGAAGCAAATCAAAACTTTCAATTTGGAAAATAATGGACGAATGGAACGAGCACAGAGCCGAGATGAAAGAAACCAACAAAAGGAGTACGACACAGGAGTGAAGAAAAAAGGATTTCCACCCTTTGCTTAAGAGCCAAATATATTGTTGGTATCTGTCATTGTTTTGTATAGTTTCATTATGAAGCCAGCCAGCTTGCTGGACGCTGGCGCTGCTATCCACAAAGAGACTGTTGAAGTTCCACCGCTACTGTATACAGAATATTTACCTACAATGGCGTGTATATAGAGCCAAAAGCAGGTGGCTGATTTGTACGGCTTTGCGCTCGGTAGCAAAGAGATGAAGGTTGTGTGTGTGTGTGTGTGTGTGTGTGTGTGTGTGTGTGTGTGTGTGTGTGTGTGTGTGTGTGTGTGTGTGTGTGTGTGTGTGTGAGAGAGTGAGTGAATCAGTACTGGATCGTGACCTCCACAGAAAATAGACTGGAAACTTAATTGTTGATTTTTTTTTTTTTTTTTCTTTTTTGGGAGAAGGCAGAATTTGATTGGGCCCTTGCATTCCCAAACAGATACTTAAAACATATGTGGGTCCTTGGCTACTAGCCGTTTATCACTTTTCTGTATATTCACAACTTATATAGTGTTTTAGAGTGTGAGGGATATATTCAAGACCACTTGCTCAACATTACGACTGACCAACAGATAATACATGTTTCCCTTCCGCTCCCTGACGGCTGTGGTCTGCTATCTAACAGAGAAACTGTCGCCAAAGTGTTTCCACCTTTAAGTCTCCAGAAGGCCAGCTGCTCGCCTCAGAGTCAAAAGAAATGACCTTTATCTTCTCTTGTAAACGTTACTCCTGAGAAGCAAACCGATCAAAAGTCCAGTTGTGATATTCTTCATGCCAGCAGTCAACAGTCTGATTTTGTTATATCTGCTCTCAACAGCAACTGGAGTGAATTTTTATTTACAGGGTATATTTGAGGCAAGGGAAACCCCAAAGAATATTTTTTTGTTTTCTTAAAAAAATTGCGTGTGTGCTTAAAAAAAGCCCTTCTCTGTTCAGGGGTCAATTCTCTAAGTCTGCCTTTTTTTGTTTGACTGCATTTGGAAAACAATTTGTTAAGGTTTGTTTCTTTTACTTTGACTGTGCCCTGTTTTATCTCCATATATTAGCCGACGTATTACTCCCAGTAATAGTGTGGTTGGTGTGGCTGTGTGAAGCCGGGCTTCAATAAGACATCAGTCTGAACTGAGGCAGATATGTTATGAAATGAGACACCAGCTTCACTCAAAGTATGAAGGTATGAAACAAAACAAGGCAATAGAGTTATGATTTAACATTTTTACAAATGCCTAATAGGTGAAATCACATTAACTTTCTTCCAAATATGGAGTATTTTATTATAACAGCTCAGTTTAAGGTGTACCACCACGGGCAAAACTATCAAATTAACACCGTTATTACCCCTCACATAGATCACAAATCACTGGCGTTAATGTGAGACTCTAATTTACCATGAGCACAGAAGATCCAATTGCACATATTATTAAAGAGTGATATGTCTTTGAATACATTTTTTTAAGGGCAGGTTGCTGCTGGTGTTACAGTAACAGCGTTTAGACTTTGGAAACCATTAACTGGAAGTATTTGTTTTCTGTGTCCAATGAAATATCGACCGGCGTCGTCTCGCTCGCCACGAAGCAGAACGCCGACCCGAGATGATTTGTTGACGCGTCTCAGCTGTGGTGCCGAAGCAGCAGGCACCAGATGTTTGGGAACCTACCATTTTGTGGTGCTCACCCTCCTTATTTATAACGGGCCAAAACGCAGGGAGAAAGCCCTGGCAGGCTAAACAGTTCTGTAATCAAAACGTAAAAGTTTACATTAAACTTTTTGTTCCATTAACAACATTGTACTCAAACTTAAGGGGGCTGCATTTATTTAATGACAGCAACGGGTACCCCGAGGTAGTCTTTGAAACACTGGCACACAGAAAAGTGATTAAGGAAGACCAAATGTAGATATGTCTTAATATTCAATGAGAAAGCCATGAAATGGAACAAAACCAGAAAACAAGAAGGAAAGACCAAACTTTATTTTTTATAAGTGGAAACGCGACTGCGACACGGTCTTGAACATGTATATATGGATTCATCCTCCACGGATGCTATACATAATAGTTATAATAGTCACAATAGTTATCGGTCGACCATATGCTTCTAACATGTCCGACTAGTTAATACTCCGCCGCGGTTTAATACTGAGGCAAGTTTGCGTTGTTCCACCATTAGTTGTCTTTGTTTGTATCTCATTCCTTTTTCAAGGAGGTTTTTGTTGGAAGAGAATTAAAACTGTAGGAGACTTTTTTTTGTGTTTTTGTTTTTAAATCTTGTCATTTCTTTCCTCATCAGCTGTAATATGTTATTAAACTCACCTTCTAGAGAACTTGAGAAGAGTTAGACAAGCCTTTCAGTGTGACAAGAATGTTAAAACCAACCACTTAATGAATAAATATGTACCGCTTCAAATCTCACTGGGAACGTTTGTGTGGCTTCTTTTTTCTTCTCTCCCTTCAGATATGAGTCATATACTTCAATCAATCACATTTGTTTACTGCTTTTGAGAGGAGATTTCATTTGCTTTCTCAGGAATTGCATTCGCGGACATCTCCGCTTAACTTTTTCTGAGATTTCTAATTTCCCATCCCTCAATTGTCCTGTGCTGCAATACGTCATTTCTTTTGACGTCTGAAAGAGGGACACGGATTCATGTTGGTGACGTCAATGAGAGACGCCGCACATTGACCCACGCAATGTGATGCGCACAATCAGTACAGGATATCTTTAGTGTAAACTTTGAGTTCAGAAACCTGCTTACCAGTGATGGTCTCCTGGTCCACACATTAAAAACAAATGCAGCAATGTACAGTATTACACAGCCTATATGATTTAGTTTGATCTAATTCATCACATTATTATTGATACGCTATACCGATCATATGTTTTGTGTGTTATTGTTTTTGTAAAATATGAATTGAAGTAGAAGTATTGTTAAGTAGCATTAAGTGGGAATGCTTAGAGTACAAGTACCTCCAAACTGCACTACAGTACAGTATAAGTTGCATACTTAGAAGTATAAAACATACTATAAGTTAAAACTATTATACTATAAGAGTTATAAAAGGTATACTATAATAACTGTTATATTTTGTGCCTTATTTTTATTTATTTTTTACCTTAAGTTTATTCTAATTCGCTGTGTTAGGAGGACCCAGCAAAATAAGCATTTCATTGGATAGAATAACTGTTATCTGTGCATATGACAGTACAAACATCTTGAATCTATAAGTTACACTATAAGTTACATTCTTCCACAGCTAATTTGACCTGTTAGTAAAAAGAAAACTTACAAATTCTCTGAAGCGCCACAAACTTCTTGTGTTGCAGTAACGCACCTTCTGCCACGAGATGGCGCCATTGCTCCGCGTGGCCTCCACCCTCCCCGCCGCAGCGGCGAAGCCACAAATTGGACATGTTGCGCACATCTTCCCCATTGTCACATGAGAGAACACCCGGGTCGGTTTCGATTGCTTGGTTTCTCACTCTACACAGCTTATCAAATTGTTATTACACAGCAGATGGGATGCGGATCATTTATTTAATTCCATTCACCACAAAGAGCCATTGGCGCCATGGCTTTACACGGGGGGATCAATGGGCACAGTCAAAATGGATTTAAGTTCAGGCAATTAAAGAGTGTGGCGCAACGCCTGTGTGAGCATATATTTGTTTTTTATGATGTATTAACGTGTTCAAATACCCAAAGCCTACTATCGATCCCATTGATTGGTAATACACTTGATTGAATGTGTGGACTCTGCTGGGAGACAGTGGGTGCAATTAGACGGTGATTTGGTGGCGGGCGGGTGCCCGGGGCGCATGTCTTCTACGTAGAGGAGAACCCTCCTCTGTGGACTCGTGCGCTGTCCCTTTCAGCACCGGCGACCGGAGAGGAGTGAGAGCGCGCGGATTTACGCGGAGAGGGTTTTATGCGCAAAGTGCGGAGAGCTCGGAGAGGACCAGGGATACAAATCAGGTGCGTTTTGTCCACATTATTGATCATGGCTGACATATTCTGTGCATGATGAATTCCTCTGCTCTCTCTCTCTCTCTCTCTCTCTCTCTCTCTCTCTCTCTCTCTCTCTCTCTCTCTCTCTCTCTCTGAGACTCATTCTTGGGTATTGACTTCATCACAGGCAGCCTCCCTCTGTTGCCACCTTAAACAAGTGCGGGGTTACTAATTGCATCTTTCACCCACTAAAACCCGCTCTGGCTGGTCACGGCGGAGCACTTTTTAAAAACCCGCTGTATATCAAATTTTTCTTCTTCGTGTCGTCATCTTGTGGACGCTATAATTGTCTTTAAATATACGCTCGCTGGAGGTGGGTGGGGATGGTGGGGGACAGAAAAAAAGAAATCTCACTCCAAGGAGGGCTGACATTTGGAGGGGGGGGGAAACTGCTGAGCTCCGCAAGGAAGTTGCCTGAGGCGGACAGGGACCCCGAGGAGAGTCCGCGCAGGAGGCTGGAGACGCTGCTGCTCAGCCTTCACACGCTGTCGGATCAATTTGATTTCCTCAGGTATCTCATAAGCTATCATTTCGGGGTTCCCCCCCCCTCTGACCAAATGCTGCTGCTGCTGCCTCTTTCTTTCTTTCTCGTTTTGCTGTAGGTGTTTTCTCTCCTTTGTGGCATCCTGACATTCCTCTATATTTTGGGCATACTTTCCATTTTGCCTTGCTGCCGATCTGTTCTGGAATTTTATTGATTTCTTTCCCCTAATTTTCATTTCACATGGATTCTGTGCAGGAGCGGTGAGGTGAGTAAACGTCTTCCCAGCACGTAGAAGAGGAATGTTTCAATTAGTAACTCGGTATTGCGTGGGTTTTGAGTGGAAAAAAAACAAAAAAAACATTCGTGAACCATTCATCTCCTTAATAACGTCATTGCAATGGGGCTTCTCTGCCTTTACTGTGGACGCACTGTCTTAATTATAGGCAGCACTCAGGATGCCACGGGGCTGCACATGAGCATCACCCCGACACTGTGATCTCACATTGTCTTATTCCTGAACCTGTGGGCTGCGTTTTTATCTGCACATCACCTCATCATGTCACACACACACACACACACACACACACACACACACACACACACACACGCGTGAGCTAAGGATGTCTCTTGCGTGGATTTGACGTGTTTATCGATACATATATGCATTTAACTTATTATATCATATTGTGTGGGCAAGCCTATACGGAATGGGGGGGGGGGGGGGGGGGTCCACGGTGTGTGTGTGTGTGTGTGTGAGAAGACAGGGTGCACTGAGTGTCTCATTGGCCCACCATCTTGCTAAAATCAGAGAAAGATTGCTTCCTGAAAGTGTGAGACAGGTAGAGATGAGACCAGGGAGATGGTGACAGAGAGACAGAGGGAGAGACAGACAGCAATTGTTGAATGAGACACCTTCTTAGAGTGCGAGAGAGAGAGAGAGCGAGCGAGAGGGAGGGAGAGAAGAGGACACAGGGAGGCAGGAATGCTATCACTTTCTGAAAAGAGCAGCAAGCTCCCCAGAGAAATGAGGAGGGCCTGCAGAAGACGATAGAGGAGAGAGGGAGAGGGGATAAGGAGAGAAGCAGAGGGGGGGGGGGGGGGGGGGGGGGGAATTCAAATGAGGGTGAATTAGAAAGGGAGAAAAGTGGAGGGGAGAGGGAAACATAAAGAAATTGGTGAGGTGAAGGAGTCGAGGGGCAGAGGAGGGGTCGTAGAGGTCAGGTGTGGGGTGAAGAGAAAACAGCTGGAGTGAAAGAGAAAAAGAGGCCAGATAAAAACACACACACACACACACACACACACACACACACACACACACACACACACACACACACACACACACACACACACACACACACAGTCGAGCACTCGCGAGTGGGCAACACTCCTCTAGACAGCCAGCCGTGGGTGTAAATTAAAGCGAGTGATGATCCAGCTGCAGCCTCTTGGGCTTTAAACCTCTTCATCTTCGAGCCGCTACCCATCACAGCGGAGGGAACCTCCTTTTTTAGGAGGTCCTCTTCCTTCTTTAAGGCAGCCACACAGGAGAAGATATCTTTTGTCAAGCATCATAAAAGACAAGGACCCTCGTGGGAGCGTGGGACTAAAAGAGTAATAGCCACAATCTGGTTATTAAGAATATCAGGTGTGTATTACTGTCATGTTCAGACAAGGTAAAGTAGTGCGGTACTTCTGCCCCACTTTGAAATAACCAATGAAAGTAAATGAGTCATGCAACTTTTAATAACCTCAGGGCCTCGGTTCCACCGTGAAACATTCACACGTTGCACCGATCTCACTTTTTGGTGTTTGCATGTAGTTACATCTTCAACCTGAAAAGTGCACTCAATGGTTTCACGGATGTGTCTCCCTCTATCCTGTCAAGTAAAAAAAGAGTCTCACTCAATTGTCCCTCCCGGGCTCCCTTACGCAGTCCAAGTGGCCACGTATGACAAAAAAAAAAAAACGGGGATTCAATGATATTGTGGTTCAAAATGAGACCAAACTTTTTCCATGGGTGTCGTTTTTTGAGCCACGACAAATGCCAAAATGGAAACTTTTTAGCCGATTGTCAGAAATTCACTTTGCCACTGAAGCAGTTGTTGATCACTTGCCGCCCGATAAGAGGAGCGAGAAGTCAATGACGGTATAAAACAGTCAATAATAAAATTGTCATTCAACCCAACCACTAGACGTCCCTGAGCATAAACGACGAAACATTTTAGCCTTGTGGGTCCAGCAGTGTGTGAGATTACGCACACACAAGCCCTGACGCATTATCTCCGCCAGGCGTATATATGTATCGTAACTAACATGAATGTGCGCTCTCTGGAATGAAATCGTCCTTTAGGCTAACTTAAGTCCACGTGGTGACTCCCTGGCTGCGAAGATCCGATTAATGCCAAATGTTAAGAGCCGGAAAAATGAAAAGCGAGGGAGTTGGTCAAGAGAAGCTGAATCTGTGAGCTCCAGTAGATCCTATCAGACTATATTTAATTGCAGTTGTTTGATTATGTGTAATGAATTGATAACAGGGGTTCCAGCCCTCATTTGGACCCTTTCTGTGCCTGAGCCGAGTGGAGCAGAGGAAAAAGTGTTGAATAAACAATATTGCGGCGAGTACAATACCGGCTAACCTATATAAAGCAGCTGGGTTTTTAATCATAGCCGGGGCTGTGTATGAGTGGCTTTGACCTAATTCCATTTAGAGTGGAGAGGAACTGATACATTAATTGGGACAGAATTGAGTTATAAATGGATTCATGGAGAGAGCGGCTCACGCTGTGATGAGATCTGAGCCTGAAACCTGTTAGGGGGCCCTTGTGGGTGAAAGTAGGCAGAATATTTAAAGTTAAAGTTCTGTGAACGATGCTTTCAGATTATTTTACTGTTGTTTTTCTTCTTTAAGTTAAGCGGGAAAGCTTTTCGCAATAAAAGTGTCGGATTTGATCCCAACTCATCCTAAATTATCAGTAGGGTCTCAATTAGCGCGATATAGGCAGGACCGGATTAACCCACTAGGGGTCTCCTCTACTGGAGTAACATTATCGTGGTATCAAATTCTCATCTAATTATCGGCAGGAAGGTGAATAGCATGTCCCAAAATGTCTAAAACGACTGTTTTACCACTGTGATTATTTAAAGCAATGGAATGAACTACAAGCATAATTAATTAGCTACATTGAGTGCAAAAAGGGCCACCTCAGAAGCAGAGCTTTGTGAGCCTTGAGGTAAGCAGGAAGCCTATAATTAACAGCGGTGTTTCAGAGTGATGGCCTAAATATATAGAAATGACGTCATGAAACGTCGACCAAACAGCCTTGTGGAGCCCTGAATGGAGCCGGATCTAATTCATTAATTCATCGGAGCATTACATCGTTACCAAAGAGCTCCACTTCCCTTGTTAGAAATATAATGAACACAAGGAAACAATGTGCAGAAAAAAACCCCAGTTGACTCACCTTTAAATTCTTATTTAACACCGAAATGTACAAATTGCTTTCTCACTATTAAAAGTCTCATTAGGAAATGGAACAATTTAAATCAGGGATTTTGTCAAGACCGGTTTTAAATCTCTGCCCGAACCCAGT